>MNCI01027123.1:205833-264839 GCA_015680685.1 Gnetum montanum | reverse complement strand
AGTGCCACCTCTTATTTATAGATATGGCGGCGGGACGCGATATCGCGTACGCGATATCGCATGGGATGCGATATCGTGGCCTAGTGTAAGTCGCATCTCATCAAATACTATATGTACTCTAAAGTGTCTAACCTGAGAAGGCAAATCCAAGGTTGGAAACAAGGAACACATGAACCTTTGGATGCTACCATGGGTAGATACTACTCTCTCTTACATCGATGCCCTGGTCTTTGCTTAGTCATATCCTAAGTTGACTGGAATTGATCCAAGGATATGCCAGCATCACATTTACACTAACCCAACCATGAAGCTAAGAAGGTAGTTGTAAAGGTGGCTAAACCCCAAATTGAAGCAAATCATTAAGGAGGAAATAGAACAACTCCTTAAGGTAGGGCTTATCTATCCCATCATGGATAGTAAGTGGGTTAGCCCACTTGTAATTGTGCCAAAGAAAGGTGACAAGTGGTGAGTCTACATTAACTTTAGGCTAATGAACATAAAAACATTTAAAGATCATTTTTCATTTCCATTTGTGAACCAAGTGTTGGACACTATCTCCGAGCATTACTATTATAAATTATTGGATGGTTATAGTGGCTATAACCAAATCAAAAATTTCTAGAAGATTAGGCCAAGATAGCATTCACAAGTCCCTGGGGGACTTTTGCACATTGTAAGATGTCATTCAGACTATGCAATGCCACTACAACATTTCAGCACCTGGTCCTTAGTATTTTCCAACAACAGATTGATAATAGGGTAGAAGTCTTCATGGATGACTTTTTTACCTATGGGGCTACATTTGAGCAAGCCCTAGATTTCCTTGAGTAGGTCTTAAAAGATGTTTTAAAATAAACCTTAGGCTCAATTGGTAGAAAAGCCATCTAATGGTCTAGGAGGGCATAATATTGGGGCACCAAATTTCACAAGAAAGGATTGAGGTAGACCCGAAGAAGATAAGGGTCATCCAAGGAATAACACATCAACTAGAGATATTTAAAGATGTCTGATCATTCCTTGGACATATTGGCTACTACCAGCGATTTATAGAGAGTTTTTCTAAGATCGCAATGCTATTGATCAAGCTTACGAAGAAAGATGCTTTATTCATCTAAACCAAGGAGTAAGAACATGCATTCTAAAAGTTGAGGAAAAAATTCATAGAAACTCTAATTCTACAGGCACCAAACTAGTCCAAACCATTTCACATAATGATAGGTGCATCTAATTATGCTTTGGTAGTGGTGCTTATGTAGTTGGATGATAAAAAATGTCCATATTACATCCACTACATGAGCCAAAGCATTGTAGGTGCATAGCTAAATTACACCACCATGGAGAAAGAATTAAATGAAATGGTGTATGCTCTTAAATAATTTAGGCACTATGTGCTTGGTTATAAAGTATTTGTGCACACAGCCCATAGTGCTATCCACTTCCTAATGAATAAGCCAACAGTGAGCCTTATATCATATGGTGGCTCGTGATCTTATAGAAATTTGATCTCATGATGGTAGATCAGAAAGGGATCGATAATGTGATCGTTGATCACCTCTCTTGATTAAGATGAAATAATAAAAAGAAGGAGAGCCCACTCTTTGATCAATTTCCAAATGAACTCCTCTTTATAGGAGCAATAAATGACCAAGTTCTTGTAGAAACAAAATGGTATGATGGCATCCTCACTTACCTTCTCACTTAGGAGATGCCACAAGATCTAGACTTTAGGAAGAAGCAACAGTTTCTTCATTAGATAAAGTACTTCATAGAAATCAATGGACACCTTTACCAAGTGTGTGCTGATGGCCTAGTTCGTTGGTGTGTCCTTGATGCAGATCAACTATGCGTTCTTTAGGATGCTCATGAAGGCCCTTGCAGAGGTCACTATGTAGGGAGACGCATGACCATAAAAATCTTGATGGTAGGATACTATTGGCCTACAATATTTAGGGATGTCCACTAGTTTATTTGATCTTGTGAACGCTGTCAATGAGATGGTGGGATGATCACTCAAATGGAAGGCCCTCAATAGTGGATTCAATCATTGGAGCCCTTTAACATATGGGGCATTGACTTCATGGGTCCCATCACACCCATGTCTAATGGAAAGGTATATATCATTATAGCAATCAACTACTACACCAAATGGGTAGAAGTAGTAGCCATCGTTGATTATACCTCATCCACTACTACTAGATTTACACAAAAAAATGTTGTAAACAGATTTGGGATGCCACATGCACTAATTTTTGACAATGGAACTCATTTCACAAGTGCCACTTTTAGAAAGTTGATGCAATTCTTGGGGGTTGAACATAAATTAATAACACCTTATCACCCCCAAGCCAATGGTCAAGTAGAGGTAACTAACAGGGAAATCGCAAAGATCCTAACAAGGACCATAAGCAAATATTGGAAAGATTGGAGCACAAAATTCAATGATGCCCTATGGGCCTATTGTTCAATATGGAAACTTCCCATTGGCTACTCTCCCTATGAGCTAGTTTACAGAAAACTTCTAACACTCCTAATTCAATCTGAGCTCCATACACTCTCAACAACCTATGATCTAAATCTTGACGTAAGTCTAGCAAAAAAAGAAAGACTAATAAACCTCAATGTGCTAGACAAAAGCAAATTGGTGATCCTATATTTGAATGAGGTGCATAAGGCATTCAATAAGTAATGTCATGACCTCAAAATATGGAAAGTAAAATTTCAACTAGGAGATAAGGTTCTCTACTAGAACCCCACACACGTACCCCAGAAGACAAAGTTCCAAATGTTGTGGGAAGGACTCTATATAATTGATCAAACCTTTCCCTCTAGGGTCATGTTATTCTACATGCTTGAAAACCCAAATAAAAAGTAGTTGATCAACAGCCAACAAGTGAAACATTTCCTAGAACCAAGACAAACCAATGTAACTAGCACCTCAATGGATGGACAACCATGCTCCATTTTTTGGATCTCCTCCTTTCAACACAGTCATAGAAGAGATGGCCATCCATGCTAACCATCCACATGGCTCCTCAGCCTTTCACTTTTTGTTTCATACATTTTTGTTTTACACTTTGTTGATTTTTACCTTTTTCTTTGGTTTTTTTTTTATTGATTTTCTCAATTTTTTGTTTAACAACATTGTTTGTATGTTTTACCTTTTTTGATTAGTTTACACTTTCTTATATATATTACTTTCTTTTGTTTGAGTGAAAATTTTAATTATTTCTACTAATAAAATTTCTTTATTACCATAGGACAACATGCCACTATTTCTATTTACTAATGATGATTTGTGCTTAATGTTATCATTGTTAATGTCTAGTTTCTATTTTTGAATTCTGATGTCTGATAACTATGACATGGTTTATTTTTCATGGAATAGGCAATGAGTCCATATCATCCACCCATCCAATAAACTCTATGGTTTTCCTCGTTCTAGAAGTTTGAGGTCCTTTTCATTAAAGAAACTTTTAATCAATTGATGACTTTGGTAGTTTTTAGAAATGAGAAGGATTCAAAGGTTTGAATAGGGTTTGACTTTAAGGGGACTCAATACTCTTTGTACTCTTCTGCTTGCTTGAGTGCTTGAGTGTTTTTCTATGGACTTCTTAATATTCCATTCCAAACACTAATAGGAAGTCAAATAAAGTCTTTGCATGGTGTGGTTCCCATCCAAAAATGCCAAAAAAAATGATGAGAATTCAAAGCACACCCCTTAGATAGATAAATGGTCTATAAGCACTGGTTATGTATCTAGAAAGACATGTTACCTATGCCTAAAGGTCCCCTCTATCTAAGGCCCTTTCTCTTACTTCCTACTTGTTTTTTCTTCTCTTTACGAAATGGTGGTTGTTTTGTAGAAGCACTCTTATGTCTTGAGTGCGTAGATTGGTCTTGGAGTGTAAATGTTAAGTCACTAAAAGAGGTTGGTTTTGGTTTAGACTAAGGATAGATCTTCTCAAGTCATTTTAAACACAAACTCCACAAGGGATTCCATCCCACCTTCTCAGTCATCCATCTATGCTAGCATAACTCATCTCACTACCAGTTTCTATGTTATACTCGATGTCTTAGTTTGACATGTTGGAATTCTTGGATAGATTCTTTTGGGTTGGTCCTTAACTTTTCATGGCCATTAATCAACTATGGGGCCCATGAGCTTGTTAGTTGAGGTTATGCAAAGGCAAGAAGGGCATGTGCCTACTATGGGGAGGACCCACTTGCATATCTTTTGACTTTGTTAGTTAAGTTCCTTACTTTCGACATTTTTACAATCTTATCTTTCACATATCCCATTGTGTATCCTACTCAGTGCTCTTTTAAACTTTCATTAAATTCATTCTCCATACCATTTTCTCAAATTTCTAAATTTCTAAGCTTTAAAACATTCTTCTACTATTTTCATCCTATTCATAGCTTTTTGAGCTTTCATTTAACCCTAATTTCACTCAAAAACTCCTTGTATTTTGATAGTTTGACCAAAGTCAATGGAAATCTACAGTGGTCAACAACTACGTCAATGAGGCCTCGTTGACACAGCTAACCTTGTTAATGAGGCCTCATCAACACATCTCAAAAACTCTATATATACCACTACATACTTTGCAATTTTTTGACATTTTCTTCATAACACAAGGGGAGTTTTTGCCATTTTTAAGTTCCCAGAACTTCCCAACCATTTGTCCAAATCACTTTGTTCTTTGATCCTACAACTACCAAAGGTAACCTCTTCATCATGGGGAACACAATCCTTAAGGTTTCTGATGAAATTTTTTGAACATTTTTCTAACTCCCCCAAAAGATTAATGAATACAATGATATGAAACCATCAAATTTTGAGAGTTAACCATTCCAACATCCTTTGAAATGACTTGTTAACATTAAAACATAAATAACATAATCATTATAATTGATTAAATCAACCATAATTACAACTTAGCCAAGTGTAACTATCCTAAGGAGATAAGGTATTCCTATGGTCATGTTGTGATTACAAATCACACTGAGACTAAAATGACCGTAGGAGGGAGGACCCTCTCAACCAAGGGAGAAATGACCCAGAACTAGAAAGGGCCAACAAGAACAAGCCCAGGAGCTGCCAAAGGCAACCATGTAATAGGACCTCTTCAAGAGGAGACCAAAGTAGAATCTATTCAACAAATTACTAAAGAAGAAGTTCCATCAGAACAATCGTAGCAAGGGGAAGCACCAAGACCCATACTAAGGCTTGAAGTCACACTAACACAAGCTTTCCTCAACACCATCAGGCCTCATGAGATCCAATGCTTAGTTCTCTAGGAACTAAGCTTTGGGTCATTTTTAGAGCATGCTCTAGCAAAGATAAAAACATAATTGCAAACCTCTTCCATGTGGCCAATTATTACTTCCAGTGGGGAGTGGTACATGGGACAAACGTATCTCTTCTGGAATAATAAAAGGCCAAGCTCCACAATGAAAATCAAGGATATTCAGGTGTCCTACACAGTTGAAGCTATAACACAAATGCTAGGGTTTCCTACTACTAGGACACAACTGGCAAAGCTATCAACACAAGGTAACCCTAATGCCAAAAAAGAAGTGAACTCAACAATCTTACAGGGTTGACCATAAGGAATATGATAGGCTCACATCAGTGAAAAACATATACTTCAAAATCATAGCCTATCACCTCAATCCAATGGTGAAGCCCAACAAGGTGACTACCTTTTTCACATGAGCATGCATCCTCTAAGTGGGAGATTTCTAGCAAACCTTCCACAATTGATCTCTTTAGAGACTAAAAAGTACTTTAAAGAGAATGAATGTGGAAGGAAAACCCTACCTTTTCCATGCCTCATCTAGAAACTTGGCAAAAGGGTAGGGATCATCTACTATGCAAATGACATAATTAGACATGCTCCTTTAGCCTCATGATCTAAAATAATGAAGGATAAGACACCTTCCATGACTAAAGAAGAGGAGCAATAATTGCCACCTCTACTGCCTACTCAAGAAACAAAATCAAAGGCTCGCATAGCCATTAAGTGCTTATGTAAAATTCAAGAACAACTCTTACATGAACAAGAGTAGCATGCAGGAAAAAGTGGTGTAGACCCATCTGTATATTGACCAGCGATGAGTCACCTTAATGAGGTGGCTTGAACAATTAGCTAGATGGAAAGAGGTGGGCCAATATTCTTTGTCCAATAGATACAGTTTTCCATGAGGTTGAATCCCAATGCTCAAGAGGTGACAGTGTCATTATCTTAACACCATTTATTCCCAGAATTCTCTGGGAATGCTGCCTCCTTTTTGATGTGTTTGGAGGAGAGCAAGGAGGAAACTGTACTGGTGATGGAACATCAAGGGTAAGAGATCATCACTAAAGTAGTTGCTAACTGAATCGCTAAAGCACTTAATGCACATATAGTGTCTATACTAGACGTATATGCTCTTCAAGATGTGTAGATGTTTGCAGGCATAGTCAACAGAAAATTGAGTGCATCCCAACATGAAGAGTTGCTAGACCAACCGGTAGGGACCAGTTAACCAATTCTGAATATCTTTGATTTTCTGCACAACATCACTACAACCTAGTTAGAGCTACTAGAAGTAAAGGGTAAGTGTATTATCCTGGAGGGATAACTTAAAATAGCCCAAGCATAGAACCAACACTTGGACGTAAAATTTTTTGAACTTCATGCCTATTTTGCTAATGTTGTGCTCCTCAGCCTAACAATAACCAAAGATGAAGCTTTTCAATAGCTTTAAGAACAACTAAAACAAGTTGAGGAGAAAATGATGACTACTGCTTTCAACTAGTCTATAGTAGAAGCAAAAACCTACTTGGTTCAGATGTGCTAAGAAAACGAATCACTAACTATATAAAATCATCACCTGTGCCAAAAAATGCAAGAATTTATTTATCAACAATAGGAGAAACTCACTAGGGAAAATACTAAGTTGAGGAAACTGGTCGTGGAGAATCGAAATCTATCTATGGAAAAAGTTCAAGCCTTAAACTAGAAGTCTACCATTGAGATTTCCACCTGAAAGAATGAGGCTCTAAAGTTTAAAAGAGTTAAAAATCACTATAGAGATCAAGTTGACTTATAGAAGGAGGTGAATGAGAAGCACATTCAAATGACTAAGGAAAAAGTAAATGAAGCTCTTCAACAACTCCAGTAAGGAAGAGAAGTATGGTAGCCCATCATTGATGGGATTAATGCCTATAACAAAGAGGAGATCTACCTAAAGGAGTTGCAAATTGAAGAAATGATAAAATACATGGAATTGACCAATCTCCACTATGTAAACCTGGTAATGTTGACTATTAGATAGCTACAATTAGAATTGGAAAAATAAGTGACCAGCTCATACTTTCTATATGAGGTTGAGTTCAAGCACCATAAAGACACCAAGCAAAAGCTTGAGACAATAAATCCTAAACTTGAGGTTCTCAAGGCATGGTTCATGGATCAATGATCAACTACCCAGAACTTGGCCAAGCAAATAAATGATTACCAAGAGCTGAAAGATGCAGTCAAAGTGTTCAACATTGAGCATAAAAAATTCACTGCCTAGTTCATCAACATAAAGGAGCTATTCCTAGTGAATCCCTATCCTTGGGATGTGCCTGTTCTGACCCACATTAGTGAAGCTACGTAGATGGTACACAATCCCAAGAGTAAGAAGGAGAAAATAAAGGCATTATTGGATGCTTTCCACCTCCCGTTGGAAGTTGCAACTATAGTAGGATAGCCTCAGCTGCCACATGTGCCTAAAGCTGGTGAAGGTCCTCTAGAGCCTCAAGAGCCACCACCACCTGGGACTATCTAACCTTCTCCACCAACTTCATGCCATTAGAGGACATGTTATCAAATTCTAAAGATTCATGTCATGGTGTTTAATTGTTGTGTCATAAACACCATAATTTTTATAATGTGTTGATCTATACACTTAGGCACTTAGTTTTATCAAGTTCATTTTCTTTGTTTTGTTAAGAGTTAATCAATAATCCAATACCTTTCCAATTTTGTAAACAAACTCAAGGATGAGTTTTCATTCAATTGTGGGGGTATGATGGGTTACGATTGGTTACATCAATGAGGTCTTGTTGACTAGGCCCCATCAATGCATCATTTGCTACATCAATGTGGGGTCTATTTTTTGCTATAAATACATGCTCATCAACTGCATTATTGCATCAAATTCATAGTAGTAGCCAAACTCTTGTAGTTTGTTAATTTGAAAGTTAGAATATTTCTCTGGAGTGCCCATAGTAGGAGTCATTGAGTGTATGGATTTTTATTCAAACACTTTTGTACCTGACCACAACAATGTGTGCACTAATAAAGACAAACTTCTTGATAAACTTTGTAGCATTCTAGATAGTTTAAATGTTTCATTTATGCATTTAAGATTCTCAATTATTTATTCAATGTTTTCCAATAATTAAGTTAATTAGGTAATTAAGTGAGATAAGCTAGATAGATTAATTACATAAGTACAACCACTTCAAGTGTAACATGCATCCACTTGGTAATCCCAGCAACATTATTGCTTAGTGTGCCTAATGGCGTAGCGCTTGGTAACCCAGCAGTGGATACATGGGTTTAGGATGTGTACAGAAAGTGGAACTGAAAGCTTATGTTAGGACTAGTTAAAGATTAATTAGTTAGTTAATTTAGATTAGTCATTAAATTACATTATCTTTCTCTCTTCAAAGTACCAAAGAACATAAAATATAAAATGATAATAATCATATGCCTTGATTTCACTTAACCATACCTTTGTACTTCACAAGTGTAATTGGGAAGATAATGAATGACCTTAGGACAAGGTTCACTACTTAGAAGACTTGCACACTGGAAACTATAAAGTGCACGGAATTCAATAAAATCATGTGTGAATGCTTTGTGATTCATATGGTTGGGTGTAGGGGTACCTCACCTCTCATCAACTATTAATGACTTTTGACCTTAACTTTGACCTAAGTCTAGCGCAAAAAGAAAGATTGATGAACCTCAACTTGCTAGACAAGAACTGATTAGTAGCTCTATCATCCAACAAAGTGCATAAGACATTCAACAAGCAATGACATGACCTTAGAATAAGGAAAGTCAAATTTCAACTGGGAGATAGGGTCCTCTACTAGAATCCCATACACATACCACAAAGAACCAAGTTCCAAATGTTGTGGGAGGGGCCTTATGTTATTTATGAAACCTGAAAGCCCAAACAAGAAATTGCTAGTCAACATGCTACAAATCAAATCTTTCCATGAGCCTAAGAAAGCCAATGACTAAAATGCCTCAAAAAAATGGATAGGCACAATCAATTTTTTAGATCCCCTCCTTCCAACTCAACTGTGGGGGAGAAATTCATTCATGCTAATTCGTTAAAATGGCTCCTCAATTTTTACACCTTTTTGTTTTATACCTTTTTTTTTTCTTTTTTTGTTTTTACACTTTTTTGTTTTACACCATTTTTTACACCATCTTTACTTCATTCTTATTTTTCTTAAATATTTTACAATTTCTTCTATATTTTACTTTATTTAGCTTGGGTTTTTCTAATGTTTTCCTAATATTTTATTTTATTCTCTTTATTGCTACTAGGACTAAGTGCAACTATAGTTGTTAATTGATGGTGGTTTGTACTATAATGTTATTTGATTGCTAATGTCTGAATTCTATCTTTGAATTTTGTTATTGATAACTAATACATGGTTTCTTTTTCATGATAACAATCAGTGAGTCCATGTCATCCACCCATCCGCAAAACTCTATGGTATTCCTTGTTTTGGAAATATGAGGTCCCTTCCTTAATGAAACTTATAACAAACCTATGGCCTTGGTAGTTTTCAAACTTGTAAAGGATTAATTGGATAGACAAGGGTGTGACTTCAAGGGGATTTGATGCTCTATGTACTTACCTACCCTCTTGGGTGCATGAGTGTTCTCATGGATTTCTTACCATTCCGCTATTGACCAATAATAGGGCACTAAAAGTCTTTACATGGTGTGGTTCCCATCAAAAATAAATAAAAATATAAAACAAAAAAAAACAATAATGGAAATTCAAAGCACATCCCTTAGGCAAAATAATGGGCTACAAACACTAGGTTAAGAGACTAGAAAGACATATTACCCTTGCTTAAAGGTCCCCTCTAACTAAGGTCCCTCTCACTTCCTAGTTCTTTTTTCTTCTCCTTTAGGAATGGTGATTGATCTATGGGAATGCTCTTGTGTCTTGAGGGGTTGGACTAGTCTTGGAGTATTATTGTAAAGTCACTGAAAGTGGTTGGTTTTGATTCAGACTCAAGATGGACGATTATCAGGTCATGTTAACCATGAAATCCACATTGGACTTCATGTGACCATGATACAGGACTTCATTCCACTTTCTACCTCATCCACCTATGCTTCCCATGACTCACCTCACTTTCATTTTTCATATTTTTTTCAATGTCATAGTTTGATATTTCAAAATTCTTAGGTAAATTCTTACAAAATTTAGTCCTTGACTTTCCATAACCATTAATCATCCAAGGAGTCCATATACTCCTTAGTTTGAGGGCATGCAAGGGCATTAAAGACATGAGCATGCTATGGAAAGGACCCACTTGCATACTCTTTGGTTGGACTAGTTAAGTTCCTTATCCTTAGACATTTTCACATTCAAATCATTCGTGCTCCACGTTAGTTGCATCCAGTTTTGCACTCCTTTTTGAGTTTCTCCAATTATTTTCCCCATAAGAATTACTTTTTTGTGAATTATCTAGCCCTCTTCAAGTATTTCTTCATGTTTATGACCTTTATGGGTCTCTATGGACTTTAACTTTATGTAAAAACTCTTTGTTTTTGGTCAAATTTTTAAAGTACAAAAAATTGTCTTTTGGCCATGTCGGTGAAATCCCATCGACGTAGCCCCTCACATCAATGCAACCTCATATATAGGATTCTCAAAAGACAACCATAAAAACCTATAAATATTGCACAACACTTTGGAAATTTTTGCCATTTACTTCAAAATAGTGAAGGATTTTTTGCAATTTTTAGAGCCTAGAATATTCTAGAGCTCATACCTTTCACACTTGTCTAATTAACCTCATTCTTTGTTCCTGCAGCTACCAAAGATAAGCTCTATGTTATGGAGGCCACAAACCTTAGGTTTCTAATGAAAAATTTTTTGAAAATTTTCTAACTCCTACAAGGTTTAACCAATAAAATAATACTAAAATCACTATTTTATGAGAGTTAAACCTTCCCAATGAGCTTTTGTAGACATTAAAATATAATAATATTAAAATAATCAAACTCACCATGATCACAACTTAGCCAAGTGTAACTAATTGACAAGACAGGGTACCTAAATGTTCTAAGTTACAAATTAAATGCTAATCCTTGGTCATGTTGTGATTACAAATGGCACCTAGACCAAACTGCCCGCAAGAAGGAGGACCATCCCAACCAAGGGACAAGTAGCCTAGAACTAGAAGGGGCTAGCAAGACTAGCCCTAGGAGTAGGTGACTAAGATGCATGCAACAAGACCTCCTTGTGAGAAACCCAAAGTGGAATTTGTTCATTAGATTCTAGAAGCTAAAACAAAGCAATCCCATCAAGATGAGACACCTAGACCTAAACTAAACCTTTAGGTCACTCTAACAAAGGCCTTTATGAGGCAAATCGAGTCTAGGAAGATTCAAAAAATAGTTGTCCCTAACTAAACTATGGATTTTTCCTAGAATTTTTCATAGAAGACATCAAATCTCAACTCCAAACTTCATCCATGTGGCTCATTCTACTTTCAGTAGAGAATGGTACATGGGAGAAACATGCCTCTTTTGGAATAATAGGCAAGGTGATGCCATGGTAAAAATCAAGGACATTTTTGTGTCGTACTTGGTGAAGGCAATTTTAAGACCCTTAGGTTACAAAAAACTGGGGCAACCTTAGTAGAAATTTTAATGCAAGTTGACCCAGAGGTTAAGAAGGAGTGGGTCTGGTGATGCTATGGTGTTTACTATAAGGATTTTGGTGCACTCAAAACAATAGACAGTGCATACTTCAAAATGGTGGCCTACCACCTCAATTCAATGATGAGGCCCAATAAGATGACAACCTTCTCTTCCTATGTGTGTGTTGCTTTGAGTGCAAAATTTCTAGTCAACCTTCCTTAGCTAATTTATCTTGAGATGGAGAAATGTTTTAAAGAAAATGAATGAGGGAGGAAGGCACTCCCCTTCCCATGTCTCATCCAGAAATTACGCAAAAGGGAAGAAATAGCCTACTATTCTAATGATACCATCAAACATGCTCCTTTTGCCTCTTGGACGAAAATGATGAAAGATAAAGTGCCTACCAAGATGATAGAAGAGGTGTAGCTACCACCACCACCCACTCATGAACAAATAATGATAGAGTCACATGCTATCATTGAGCACATGCACAAACTCTGTGAGCAACACCTATAGTAGAAATGGGTAGGATTGAGTGATGGTGAATCCTCTATCTACAATCCAGTGTTTAGTCATCTCAACAAGATGGTTAGATTAATCAGCAGGATGGAGGGTTTGACATCAATGTTTTCTACTTAAAGAATGCAAGTGCCTACAAGATCAAATCCTAATGCCCAAAAGATAACAGTATCTCTTTTTCAATAACAACAATTTCCAAAAATCTCTAGGAATGTCGCTACATTTTTGGTATGCTTGGAGGAGGTCAAGGAGGCAACTATTCTAATAATGTAGCACCAAGGGTAGAAAATGATGGTAGAGGTGATAGCTGATAGAGTAGCTAATGCACTCAACATCCCTACAGCATCTATACTAGATGTTACTACACTCAAAGATGTGCAGGTGTCTATAGGAGCTGAAAGTGGAAGGTTCAATGTAGCTCAGTATGAAGAGTTGTTGGACCAACTAGTAGGAACTGAGAAACCAATTCTGGATATCTTTAATATCTTGAAAGCCATTTCAGCAAATCAATCAAAGCTTCTTAAGGCTAAGGGCAAGGCCCTCATTGCTAATGCCCAACTTGAAATAGCCAAGGCTGAGATTCAATGATTAACTGTGGATGCTACAGAACTTAGAGCCTGCCTCACCAATCTCACTATACTTAGCTAGAACATAGCATGAGATGAAGCTTTTCAACAACTTCAGGTAAAACTTTAAGAGGCTAAGTACATGAAGAAGTCATTAATCTTTAATAAGTCCTTAGTAGATGCCATTACCTATAACATTCAAAAAGACTTGTTGAAGGTTCTTTAGGAGAACATTAGTCTAACCTAGGAGAACCATTGCCTATGAAATGTTGAGATGCAAAAAGAGCATATGGCTGAATGCATCCAAAAATAGCAAGAGTAGCTTGCCAAGGTAAACACTAAATTGAGGAGGTTGGCTGCAGAGAATCAAAATCTCTCAATGGAGGAGATGCATGCATTTTGCTAGAAGTTTTCCATTGCAATTGCCACATGGAAACATGAGGAACTCAAATTCAAAAGGGTTAAGAACCATTATAGGAACTAGGTTGGCTTGCAGAAGGAAATTAATGAGAAACACATCCAACTAGCAAAGGTGAAGAATAATAAGACCCTCTAGTAATGCCAACAAGGAGGTGATGTTTGGTAGCCCATCTTTGATGGACTGAATAAATACAACAAAGCTAAAATCCACCTCAAGAAGCTACAGATCAAGAAGATGATGGAGTATGTGGAGCTTGCCAACTTTTGTTACTCAAATTTGGTAATGCTAACCACCATATGGCTGAGGTCAGAACTAGAGAAATAAATGACTAGCTTGTACCTTCTATATAAGGAAAAGTTCAAGCATCATAAAGAGATCAAGAAAAAGCTTGAAATAGCAAATGTCGAAGTCAAGGTTCTCAAGGAGAAGTTCACTGATCAAAGATCAATAGCAGAGAACCTAGCCAAAAGAATGAATGACTAACAGGAGCTATGAAATGCACTCTCATGGTGTTCAACATCAAATGCAAACAATTCACTATCTGGTTTGTCAATGTCAAGGAGTTATTCCCTGTAATGCCCTATCCTTGGGATATTTTCATACTAGTCCATATTGGTGATGTTGCATGTACTATGTATGATCCCAAGAGTAAAGAAGATAAGATGAAAGCATTGCTAGATGCTTTCCATCTTCCACTAGAAGTTGCAACTACATCCAGACAACCACAACCACAACCTCAACCATAGTAGCTACATGCACCAAAGGCAGGAGAATATCCTTCAGCACCTCAAGAACCTCCACTGCTTGGGATTATCTAATCTTCTTCCTTGTCTTCAAGCTATTAGAGGAGCTATGCTATCAATTTTTGTCATGTTGTTCACTTTTGTTGTCATGAATATCAACTTTTGTAATGATTGAAAATCCATACACTTGGGCACTTAGTTTTTGTTTGCATTAATTTGTATATCTGTAGTTAGTCAATAATCCCATACCTCCCCCAAATTTTGAAAAGAAACTTGTTTCTTCTTTTGTTTACTTGAGGATGAGTTTTCGTTCAGTCGTGCAGGTATGATGAAGCATCTTCCTTGATCAATAGGATGTCATCAATGTGATCTCATTAATGTTGTCACATCAACACATGGTTTGATGTGTTCATGTGACCCCATCAACGTAGTGCCTATCTTTGCCTATAAATATGCACTCACCAACTACATTTATGATATTCCATAGTTAGTATTCTAGCGAAGCTCTTGCATTTTATTCATTTGATAGTTAGAATATTTTCTAAGTGCTTGTAGTAGGAGTGAGAAGTGTACAGATCTTTATTTAAACATTGATGTACCTAAGCACCTCAATGTAACCAATAATAAGGATGAGCTTTCTTCACAAACCTTACAGCATTTAGAATTAGCTTAATGTTTACTTAACTCATTTATTATTTGAGAAATTTACATTAACACATTGAATTAATTAATTAATTAATTAGTGATTAATTAATATACATAAGTATGAACATTTTGAGCATACATTAATATTTGGTAATCCCAATAGCACTTAACGCTTGGTAACCTAGTAACATTGAAACATGGTTTAGGATGTGTACGGTAAATGGAAGTGGATGTTTATGTTAGGATTAGTTAAGATATTAGTTAATCACTAGATTATTTTAACATTTAATTACTTTATTTTATGGCACTTAAGTAATTTAAACAATAAATCCAAAATGATAACAATCATATTTCTCAATTACACTTAACATAAACTTGCACTTCACAAGTGAAACTAAGAAGACAATGATCACGTTTGTTAGATTCACTTCCTAGATCTAGTGTACTTAGAAAGCTAAAGTCTATGAAATTCAATTATATCTCTTAGTGTGTGCTAGTGATTCATATGCTTGGGCATAAGGACTACTCACTACTCATTAGGATTCAACCTCCTTTATGACTATTTCTTAGGCTTGATGGTAGAGTCTATGTAGATTTGATGCTAGCATATGTGTAGATCTATCCTTGTTAACTCATTATATGACTAAGCAAAGACTACTGGCCATGTGTTGACTACTTTTAATAGTTTCTCCTTTTGTTCCTTAGTAAGATGAACATTTATAATTATTAGTTTTCCATTATTTAAGAAGACATATTGTAAAGATTTTGGTAATGTTTTCAGTGCTAGGGATTATGGGTTAGAAGTTTATGGGACTTCCAACTCTCCCCAATTTGCCTCTAATTCCTTTCTATTTTAAACTTCTTATAGTTGGTACCTAATTCACTTCATTTCACCCATCTTATCTATGTATGCACTTGTGAGGATCTCTATTAGTTTTATGCACATGGTAGAACTCGAGTAGTTATTTATAGTTAGCCACTATGTACCTTCCTATTTTGTGGTTGTTGCATGCAAGCATCTTTGAACACTGATGGATTCAACACACATTCTACATGTTGTAATGATTGTGCTTTTGGTTATCCATATCATTTGTATTCAGTTACATCATGTATCACTGTACATGATGCATGGAACTTTATTCTTTGCTATTTTTTCAAATTTATTTTCCTTGAAAATTTCCAAGAAGAGGTTTGTTGACCTTTTGGTATGTCAAAGAATTAAGAAAATGGGGCACGAGGATGTTTCTATGTTTGTGTGGTTGTTGTGTTTGTAGGACTTGGATTAAGAAAAGAAGGCATGAGAAAGTTCAAGAACATGGACAAGGAATGAACTAGTTTAGACAAAAGAAGAGCTCAAATATTAAGTGAACATACAAAAATTCAAAGATCTTGGAAAAGAAACAAAGACTTCAAAGCTCATCTCAGAGGTCAAAAGGAAGCCTTAGCATTGAAGGATTATTTTTCAATGAAGACGTCTTGCAGAAATAGAAGATGTCTACTATCAAGTGAAGACATATCCAAGAAATAGAATACATCTTGGTAGAATAGAAGTTAACATAGGAGAAGAAGTCTCTAGAAAATAGGAAATTTCTTTTTGGAGAGAAAGACATCTTTCATGAAAAGAAGATGTCTTTCTAGAATGAAGGTCCATTGTAGAAAGATATCTCATTCTTAAAGAAGATGTCTCTAGTGACCATTAGTCAGCTATTGCATGAATTTTGAGGTGATTTCATAAACATATTGGCTATAAGAAGACATCATTTTCATTGGTAAATGTATAAGCTTGGAAAATGATCAATTGTCAACATCAAGTAATCATTATTTACATCATTCAGTTATTCTTGTACTTAATTGTATTATCCTTTGTATTATTGTAAGTGGTTAAAGTGCATTGTACTTCAAAGTACAAGGATCAGCAAAATTAGTTGCATCCTCTTCTTATAATTTTTATTTCTCTTTTATTACCCTACAACGTTGATGTGCTTCTTGTAGGAAGACATCGTTCTTAAGCTTGTCAAGATTCTGTAGGATTGAGTGTTGGTGTAGTGCCACAACACTCCAAAGTGAAACACAAGTTGTAAAGGCTGTGATATCTTGGAAACCACATTCTAAGCTTATCAAGATCTTGCAAGGTTGAGTGGTTGATGTAGCGTCACAACACTCTTGAGCAAATCTTAGAGATTGTAAAAGATGTGGTGCCCTTCAAATCACTTTTGAGCTTATTGGGACCTTATCAAGTTAAGAGTTATCATAGCAAAGAAACTCTCCTTAGTGGTGCTCAAACTTTGTATAGGTTGTGGTGTCCTCTAAACCACATTTTTAATGAACAAAGTCTAGAGGTGTGCAAGTGATATACCCTCCAAGTGTGGACTACCCAAGTTGGGGAACCACGTTAAAATTCATTGTGTTCTTTGTCTTGGAAAATTTTTGGTTTAGAGAAGTTCTTCATCCCCAACCCTTCTAAGTTTAATAATCCTTAAGGTCTCTAATTCCTAGCTTGGCATCAATGGTACTTATCCAAGCTCTCCCTATAATTATTAGTGTAACAATAGAAAAATTAAATCTTGGAGATTGAATAAATCCATGTAGAATAGTTTTACCTCAAGATTCATGGGCCTCGAAAGGTTTTGAGATGCCTTAGGTGATCTTGTCAATCACCTAAGGACATAATAATCTATTACCAGGATGAGAACGGTAAAAACAAGTGATAACATGTGATTAATAGATTCGATGTTGGATCCATAAACAAACCAAGGGACAATATAGAAAATAAAAGTAAACTGTGGCTAAAATCATGAAAATATTGTATTAATCTTGAGAAAAATACAACTTTAGATATTTCAAATTTGGAAGCTTTAGTGGCTTTCAAAGTATGAAACTGTAGATTTTTTGCAAATTCCTATGAAATTACTCTTAGAGATCTAGCACGTGGATGAGCAAGGTGTATTCCAAAATCCTCCCAAATGTGTTTGTCTTGCTAGATCTACTTCCAGGTGAAGACCGCAATAGGTTCTCAATGCTCATATTGATTGGCAATGGGAAAAAATGGCTTCAAGCTCTTAGATCTATCTCTACTCCAAAATTCTTTAGTTCAGAAGAGTTTCAAAGATTCAAAAGTCCTTCAAAGTGGTATTAGCTCTTTATTAAATAAGCCATGATTTACTATTTCTACATTAACTTGGTTTGGGCAAGTTTCCTAGCATTCTTCATAATGTTTTTGACATTTACGCTAGCTAGAAACTGTAGCATTTTTGACATTTTACACTAGAACTGGCATCAATTTTGACAATATATGCTCAATTACATACCATTTTTGACATTTTTCATTATGAATTACATTTACATGTTGAGAATGCCTTAATATTTCAATGAAATAGGGTTTCAAGATGGATATTTTTGAAGGAAAATCAACGCTTTTGTTTTTACTCTTGAATCCAATCATAATTACATTCAAAATTTGGCCACACAACTTCCCTATTTACAACTAGATTTTTCATTGAGGTGTTTCAATTCGGAAGTTCCACTTGCAATTAATCACATGAATTACTAAGAAATCCTCCAAATATGATCACCCATTAATAGTAGTCACAATGTATTCTACAAATCTTGATGGAACAATAATGTATTGGTCTACGAATTCTAGCCTAATATTACATTTCTTTAGTGGAGGCAAGTTCCATGTCTTGTACATTTCTTATAAAATTAAATTCACACTAGAACCTAAGTCTAATAGAGCCTTACATAGATCATTTTATGTAATATGCAAATATATTAGAGGACTCATAGGGTTGGTTCTATTCTTGGAAAGGTATATTACCTTTATCTAGTTTGTCACATCATGGGTTAACATGATAATTTGAACATTTTGGAGCTGTTGATTTGAAGATGATTTGGTATATACTTCTTGGGCAGTTTTAGAGGATTCCATAGCCATATATGCCTATGATAATTTGGGTGGACTTTTAGGCCTGAAAAATTATCTCTTTCTAGGTTTATGCTTGGAATCATCTAAATTATCATCCACTTACAAGTTTACAGCTCTTGTGGCATTTTGCTACTAGAGTTATGGAGGTATTTCTTCTTACATCAATCATGTAGATGGAAAGGAAGTGGAGGCATGAGGTGCATGTTGTTAAGGATGGTGATGAGTATATGTAGAAGGAGATTCAACACATGGAGTTGTAGGTCTATGATATTTGAAAGAATAGTAATGATGGAAGAAAGTATAGGTCATGGAGCCACTTGGGGACACAAGCTATTGGACAAATCAGCCATAGGAAATTTGTTGACTATGAGTTGTGCCATTGCTAATAGTAATCTTGAGGCTAAGATGGCATTCCACTTGGATAGTACCAATGTTTGTGGAACTATTGCTAATAGTTGCCTTGTGGATAAGGCAACCTTTTGGGTGCTTATCTTTGGATTAATACTAGATTTAAAGTATACATCCTAGATTTTTGTAGGTGTGACAAAACTAGGTAACATTTCTTGGGATGATCATATTGACAAATATCACATCCTTCATCATTTGAGTTCAAATCTACAACCTCTTCTACTATTTCAGCCTTACCTTTTTTATGATGATAGTTATTTACTATGTCCTTCTTTCTTCTCTTTTCCTTATCCTTGCTTTCTTATTGTATTTTTTCCTCGATAATTTTAAGTATTTTTTTGAAAATTTTCATTTAGAGATCTCTACATTGTGTGCATCTTGGCTAATAATTCAATGACATATTTTTGGATGTACAAGGTCTTTCTTTACATAACCTCTTCCAATGGTGATTTCTCCTCTAGTTCACAAAGATGGATCTCCTTTTTTTTTTCACTGGAGGGATCTTTGTTATGCTCCTATGTACATTTTCTTTTCCTTAACTTTACTTCTTTATTTACTACTTAGACAATAAGCCTTTGGATCTAATTGATCCTCATTTCTAATAATCTCCCTTGGGCATAGACCCCAAGAGCCTTCCTCACGTTATTTCTAAGCTCATCTATGATATGGTGAAGTTTCTTTTGCTAAGAGAAACCATGACTTGGGCATTAGTGTAGCAAGGAGTAGCACCTACTTGATGTCATATCAAGGGATTCATGATTAACATGTTTTTACCCTTAAATTTGTTTCTTTAAGTTGGAAATCATAAAGTATGTCTAATACTTATCATTGAACAACTTTAATATCCTACTCCATCTATGAATAGATTTTAGTTCCAAGGACCAATACCAAATTTCTACTTCCTTTATGAGTGTTCTAGAGAATAACTTAAGCTTTTGCAAGTCATTTTCAATGTTCTGCAAGGTACAAGCATCATGAAAGACTTGAAAATAGTGCTATGAGTCAACATTGTATCCTTCCTTAAACTTAGGGATATTTTTTATATCAAGGCATTTGATCTAGCTATCCCTTTGATGCTTGGTGGGGATGTGAACTATTTCATGGATGTTGATCATGCTTCTTGTAACAAGAAATGGTTCATCATACTCATCTCATTCATCATGGCCCTATCATGGCCATGGCTCCTATGATGTGGCCTACTACACCCTCTTTCTTGATGATGTTCCTCTTCTTCTTAGTGTTTTCTATGTTTTCTTCTTCCATCTTTATAATGGGATCTTTTTTCATCTCCATTGTATCTTTAATTATTTCTCCTTCAGTCCTAATCACACACTTTCTTGTCAAAGCTAGATGATGAGGAAGATGGTGATAATGAAAAGCTAGGAGAGTTATGCCAAATTGCTCTCCTTCTATGATCCCTTGGTTATTTTCCTACTTGTTGACTAGGATACCTTGGCCTTGAGAACCCCTTAGTTTTAGGTTGAACTCTCTCCTTGCCTTGGTTACTTACCAAGGTTGAACATAACCATTAATGAATCATCTTATCTTCATTGAAGGGAGGAGGACCTTGGTGTTGAGATCATCTTGATGGATATTTAGTATCCTCATTTTTTTATTGCAATTTTAGTATAATTGAAACTCTTTTACTCTTGGAGGTTTCATAATAAGCCTCCATGAGTTTGTATTTTTGAAGTAGGCCTCCATAAGTTGATAATCTCTATAGAGGTGATGTGTTACTTGTTACTCCAGGGTAGTTGACTCAAGTCCCAGCTTTGTCAATGCTACCATGAACATTGATAGAATGGTGTGATTAGGTGGAAATATAATATTGTCATTTAGGTCTCTCAATCACATTTTTCCATCCTAGTGAAGGATAATATGGATCCTTGGGCTAATAATATCCTAGATAACTAAGTGTTACATTGTTGATTGTTATCTTCCCAACCATCACTTGTGCTAACTCAATTGGTATGATTAAGTGTGATTACAACATAAGATATTTGTGTTTTTATTATTTTTTATCATTAAAATATTAAAAATAAAGTAATTAAAATATTAATTTTTAAATATGGAAGTAAAAGTAACCTAAGCTATCCTAAATGTAGAGCATCCATTTCCACTTTTCATATCCATCTTGAACCTATATTGACATTAGTGGGTTACCAAGTACCTACTACTGGGCATAGTAAGTATCCACTATTGGGATTATCAAATGTTAATATATTATTCCCAAAGTGGTTGTACTCATTATAGAATAAAATATTGATTTCCTAAGTGTAGAAAAGTAAAATGCATTCAAATGTAAAGTGCTTGAAAATAAACTAACTGCTAATCAAAGTGCTATAATGGAAGGAATTAATCTAAATTTTATTCTCATCATGTAGAAGCATCCAAGTACATCATGCACTTAAATAAAAATCCATACAATCAACTCAATCCATGTTGTGGCACTCAAAGGGAGACTTAACTAAGTCTTATGAAAAAAACTCCAAGAGGTTGGCTACTAAAATGATCAAAGATGCCACAAATGCATATGGTATGTGCATTTATATAGGCTTTAAGTGGAACAACATCTACGCATATGCATCAATGTATCAGAGGATATGTCAATGGAGATGCATCAATGAATAAGTTGACCAAAAGACTATTCATCAATTAACATCCTTATTGAAGATAATCTTACTAGAGAAGGAATAATTATTAATGGTTTAGTAGAAGTTCAATATGGTTTTTCCCCTACTCTTCTTGACATATTTATAAATGAATTAGAAAACTTGATGCAAAATGCCTCTAAACATGTTATATCAGTGAGTGGATTATTTTTTGAACATGCTTCTCTTTGTAGATGATGTAGCCATGATTGCTAAGTCAGCTACAATATTAAATTATATATTTCAAATCTTCCATGACTACTACAGCCATTTTGGTATGAAAGTTAATATTAATAAGACTAAAATGCTAATTTATGGTACAATTTTTTCTTGGAAAAAAAGACTTGAAATTTATGAATGTTATAAATAGTTGGGAGTTCAATTTGCCAATAATTATAAAATGAAATGAAATGAAGCTTTATCACATCAGAAGACCCATAGGATCTATTGGATAGATATTACATTTTCATGAAAAATGAAGATAGACTCTACAAATTGAACAAGCACCAATGCAGGCACCAAAAAAAATCATATAAGCTTTTTTCTTTAACATTATAGTGTTGTATTAAATGGGTATTCATAGCATAAGTGATGAGACACGATTTGCATGAGCCGCGATATCACGTCGTCCCCTGCGATGTCACGTACGAGATATCGCGGTTCATCGCCAAATCTATAAATAAGAGGCAGCACTCCCCTTATTCCTCATCCTGGTCTAGAAATAGGGAAACTCTGGCAGTTTGATCACTCCAGAGATAGATTATTTTCCATGTGCCCATAGTAGGAGTCCTAGAGTGAACAGATCTTTATTTGAGCAACATTGTACCTGAACACAAGTTGTGTATGGCAATAAAGACAAACTTGATTGGATAAACCTTGCAGTGCATGGAATAGGATTTTATTTAATTGTTATTTATTGCTTTCCTAGAATGTGGTATGAGTACGACTTGATTACGAGCATCTAAGGATGTGTACGGTTAGTCAAGGAATCGGCTACTCATTGCATGCGGTATGAGTACGACTTGATTACGAACATCTCGTGTGACTACTTGGTAACCCAGTGGCGTATCCAGGATCTACGCTTGGTAATCCCAGTGGTAGTCGTGCATGGCAGATATGTACAGTTAGTCAAGGAATCGGCTGCTCATCGCACGTAGGCTAAATAGATTCTCTCAACCCTTTCCTCCTAGTTAGGTGTCTCAGTACGACCACTTCAAGCACGTGCAGTACGCGCGGTGATCCCAACAACGATTAGCATTTGGTAGCCACAGTTGCATTGGTTCAGGGTGTGTATGGTAAGTGGGAATGGATGCTAACGCTAGTTAATTTAGACTTAGTTCATTAGTTAGAGTTAGTTAGTTCTCTCAACCCTTCACCTCGATAGCATAGGAGATAAAACCATAAAAGACTATAAAAATCATATACCTCGAACTTACTTAACCATACACCGTGATAACTACAAGTAAGTCTAGGAAGACAATGAATGATTAACCCCAAGTGTTCCATGGGGTTTGTAGGCATTTAGTCTATAGAGTTCGACCGAATCACGCGTGCTACGCTCGTTTCGTATGGTTGAGTGTAGGGGTACCTCACCACTCATCATTGGCACTGTTGCCGGGGACTAAGTGTTTGTGTGCTAAATAGAACATAAGGGATATCACTCACATCGTTGTGAGCCTTAACAAACCTTTGGGTTAATCAAAAGAAAAAAATTCATATAACGGTGAAATAGCACACCAATAAAAATGCCTTCTTCTCATAAGAGCAACTCACCACCTACGGACCATACACAAGACAGTCGACAACATAAAACACATAACCAAAATCAGCCAAGTCCTAAACAATATAAGATGACATATACTCATCCCGATGAGTATATCCCTAATTTTACTTTTATTCTCCATCAAGATGAACAACTGTGATGGAGATATTTGCAAGGTAACATTGTGTTACTACCAGACTGATCAATCTCTCGCATGCTTTTTGTGCCTTGGCACAGATTGGCATGACTAAACTATATGCTGAATACGTTGCGAAAGACTTTGATATGAGGGATTACCATCCCACAGATGCCCAACGTATGAGGGACTTAATGCAGGAGAGTCAACATGCACTGTTAAAGGGCAAGGGCCCGCACGTCCTTAGCGAAATAGGAGATGAGGAACCCCTTATAACGGGTTCTTTAGCAAAAGAAGTTCCCCCTCCTAACGATGATGAGGAGGTTGGGTATCAGAACCTATGATCAATGATACATAACCATGGTTCTGATGCCCATGAACACCAATTGTTCACAGAGGAAACAACCACTCATGCTAAGGATGGGCACTCAGATCGTCACCATGATCGGGGCCGTAGCAGCCGAAGAGAAGGCAAGAAACATCATCATGGCGATGGTTCCCCTTCTTCTTCTCCTTCATCCCATCACTCACCCTCTCCTTCCACATCTGGGTGCAGCCATCATGAACATAAAGGTGAGGATAAAAGTAAGAAGGACGAAAGACCTCGACGGGAAAGTCGAGAGAGAGGACAAGGGTAAGGACGTAGGGAGAGTAGGGAATAATGCAGACATCACAGGTGTCATGAAAGAGAAGATCATGACGAGCCCCTACTCACAACCTAAAGTATGCTTGACATAACGGAGGTAGTTAGGATCCCCACAAGGCATGTAAAAGATAGTCGGATCAAACAATTAGACATGAATAATATCCCACGATTTGAAGGGGGATACAATGCTGATCCGCAAAATCATTTATAGGCATTCCACGATGCCTATGCCTTGTAGAATATAGAAAATGAGTGGCAAAAACTTAAGTTGTTCCCAAGGACACTCACCAAAGAAGCAGAGAGCTGGTACCGGTCCTTAGAACCAGAAACCATCAAGAGGTGGAGTACGATGCTAGAACTGTTCAACGAAAAGTATCAAATGTACTCCAGAGTGTCCAATTTGCATAAGCAGATCCAAGGCTGGAAGCAAGGTACATATGAACCCTTGGATGCTGCCATGGCCTGCTACTACACACTGTTACATCATTGCCCAAGCCATGGGTACGCTCAGCGGGATCAACTTCGCCACATCGTGGATGGGCTAAGGCATGAAACTAGAAGAACCCTTGGGACTTATGCCCAAGGGAGACTCTCACAACTTAGAGCCCATGAAATACATAGCTTGTTAGAACAAGTAGCAAAAGAAGAAGGTCAGCTACGAAAAAGGGAAAGTACGGAAGAATACAACCATGAACCCTCCCTTCGAAAGAAGAGAGTGAAATTTTGTGATGAAGAGGATGAGTCACCAATCGAAGAGTTGGTGAATTGGAAAACCTTGCTAATCCAAAAATCAACAATAGAAATAGTGGCTAAGGTAGATGACGTATTGAGTTCCTTAGACTCTAAAATTGAAACTGTCTTAAAAATTGTAGAAGAGTCTAAGGTAGAACAAAGTAGTGACAGAGATAAGAAAAAGTGGAGAGATTTAAACCCTGCACATAACAAGGGTAAGGTGAAAATCACTAACTCCGATGTGGTTGTGGACTCTAACACGGACGATGACGGTGGATGTGAGATCTACCATTATGACCATCCTAAGGGATGTTGCCCCATCATCTCACATCTACAGGAGTCTGGGGTGTATGCGCTTAATCCAAGACTCAACCAACGGCAAACACCCTGAAGGTTACCTTATCCACAAGGTAACCCAAGGCAATTCCACCAACCCTTAACGTATTATCCAAGTGAAACTCCAGCACAATCCATCAGACAGCATCAGCAGTGGCAATACCCACAATCATGGGGGATGCTATCACCAAAACATCAGTACCGTTACTGGCAACCTAATCCTTATGGATATTATGTGCAGCAACCGATTTCTCCAAGTGACTCTATTAGTCACACAACCCCCAACCATCACTACCAAGTTCGGGAGTACTTCAAAAGGACTCATTCTCCTTCGGGAGACACTCCATACCCACACCATCCTCCTAATCCATTCACACCTCTTCCACCACAAGTAGTTCCCGTAACACCTCCTGCTCCAACAATGTAAGGGGAACTTCCTACTCAACCGTAGTAACGTCACACTGCAAGAGCTGTAAATATTCAACTTACTGTTAGTTCTAACAACTGTAAAAAGAGAAGACCCTTCTTCAGAACCAAAAGCCCAGACAAACTCTCGCAACAACAAGCGGTTGGGCCCATGTACACTCCTCCACCGTTTAACACTTCGAAGCATCCTTCTGTCCAAAATCAGAGCTTAACGCATACAGTTATGTTAACGCATACCGTAACTGACTGGATCAAGGTAGGCCACCTTCTCAAGAAACTAACTGACCCTGGGAGTCCCTTAATCTATTTACAGATCACCGGAAATGAACCACATAGGGCTCTTCTTGACTCAGGTTCTGGAGTCAACTTAATTTCACGAGAGATGTATCATGCCTGGAACCTACCACAACTTAAGAAGAGCAACATTCAACTAGAGCTGGTAGACCAGTCCATCACCATTCCCTTGGGATTAATGGAGGACATCATTACCACTCTGTGTGGTTGGTCTTACCCAGCTATTTTCCTGGTGATTGAAGTGAACAACAACGAAGGGGACTTCCCAATTATAATGGGAAGGGCATGACTAAGTACAGTAGATGCATGCCTTAGGATCCGCAATCTTTCCTTGGAAATTTCTAAGATAAACATTTGTGGAAAGATTGAGAAGAGGAAAGTTCCATGCATCACATACAGTGATTCATCAGGTGATGACATGGAGGAAATGCCTCCATGCAACAGGTGTGCCCTTGAAACTTTACAACAAAAATGCTTGTATGTAGCAGCCACACAATCGGTAGTAGACACCCTGTGGTTGACAGCTACTCGAAGGAGCAACCAAATATGCATGGAACGAACTGAGGAAACCCACGCCCATAACAAAAGCATATATACATTGGAATATGAACGTCGCCAACTTCCACCCCTTAATCTAAGATCATCAATTGAGAGAAGTTGGACACTTCTTAGAAATTCAAATAAACACTCATTATTTTGGATCTCTCCCTTACAACTTAGTCATGGGGGAGATGGCCACCTATGCTAATCATATGGGGCCCTCAGTTCTTTTTTGATTTTTTTTTTACACATTTTTGTTTTACAAAGTTCTTTAACTTTTCTAAGTTTTTGTTTTACAACTTTCTTTAACTTTTCTAGTTTTTGTTTTACATCATTGTTATACTTTTCCATTTTGTGTGTGTGTGTGTGAGATCCATCCTGTAAGTTTGTCCCATAATAAGTATTCGGAATGATGGTATGAACTGTTTTCATATTGATTGCTAGTGTTTGGTTTTTACCTTTAAGTCACAATGTTGATACTAAGGTATGTTTCTTTTGATATGGTAGGCAATGAGACTACTTCATCCATCCATCCACCAGTTTCTATGGTCTCTCTCGGCTTGGAAATGTACAATCCCCTTCTAATAAGAACTTAAACAAATCAGTGACTGGGTATTTCCCAAACTAAGGAAGGACTCAAGGATTGCAAAGGGTGTGACTTCAAGGGAACTTGATGCTTTTGTGTTGATCATTCTCTTGGATGCTTGGATGTTTTTCTTCTTTAGTTTTCTTGTCGTTCTGATGTTACCCAACTATCGGAAGCTAAGACAATAAAAACAAAAAGTCTTTGCATGGTGTGGTTCTCATGCATAAAAACACAAAACACAAAAAAAACAAAGTGAGAATTCAAAGCACATCCCTTAGATGGAATAAATATTTGGGCTACAAGCACTAGTTATGGAACCAAAAGTGTTCCCTCTAACTAAGGCCCTTCTCGCTTCCCATTCTCTCCTTTGTTTCGTCGGAATGGTGGTGGCTCTTTGGAGATACATTCTTGTTTCCCAAGTGGATGGTTTAGCCGAATGCATTGATGCAAAGTCACTAGAAGTGGTTTTTTTGAAGCCAGAGTTGGAATGAGATTTTCCAAGTCACTTTAATCATAAACTACACAAGGGGCTATACACCACCTTGTTCTTGGGATTCCATTCCATTCTATTCTCTCTATCCTTCTCTCCATTATTCACCTCATTGCCGGTTGTATCATTAGTATATATATTTTGGTTGACGCATTGTTTCCTTTTTGGTAAATGCTTGTGGTCAAGACTTTAATTCTCGTTCCCAATGACATTCCCAGAGCCTACGGACTCTTTGAATGTGGGTTTGTCAGGGCACTAAGGGCATGAGCCTGCTTTGGGAAGGACCCACTGACATTCCTATTTGGAGCATTAGTTAAATTCTTTCCCTTAACATTTTGCAATTAATTTTATTTTGTTCATTTCCATCTTGACATCCATTTCCTCGATGTCATAGTTGTCCCTTTTTATCTATCTTTCTTACTCCTTTTCTTTCTCCATTCTAACACTACCAAAGGTTCGCGATTAGTCATGGGGGTATGGGGCTCGATTTTTTCGATTTTCTCTTAGCCCCGAATTTTTCAATTCTTTCCTAACCCCTACACCTTTGGTAGTCATCATTAATATATTCCCAGATCCATATCAACCATACCACAACCTAGCCAATGAATTTACACTGAAGCAAGGTATCAATTACATGATGATTCATTTACCGTTGCTAATTAAGATTGTGTTGTGTGTGCAGATGGCGATA
The DNA here is from genome assembly GCA_015680685.1 of Gnetum montanum. Classification (NCBI taxonomy): domain Eukaryota; kingdom Viridiplantae; phylum Streptophyta; class Gnetopsida; order Gnetales; family Gnetaceae; genus Gnetum; species Gnetum montanum. The sequence goes on along the minus strand of MNCI01027123.1, from coordinate 236,377 downwards.
ATGTAAACAATGAATTGGATATGGAGTAAACACATGGAATGGAGCAGCACTGGAAGAAGCTATGCAAGGAGCAAGATCAATGGTGTGCTTATGGATGGACAACAAAGGTGCAATCTTGGCATTGGCAGCAGCAACACTTCTTTCTCTCTCTCTCTCTCTTTTAGCTGCCAACTAAGGCCTGATGTCATTGTAATAAGGTGTTCACCCTTGTTGTCATGAACACCAGTTTTGTTAAGTCTTGTAATAATGATCTATTCACATGTCATCCCATTAGTTCCATTCCCCTCAATAATTCCATACCTTCCCGATATTATTGTAAGGAACTCAAGGACAAGTTTTCATTCAGTCATGGGGGTATGATGAGACGCGATTTGCATGAGCCGCGATATTGCATCGTCCCCTACGATGTCGCATATATGATATCACGGTCCGTTACCAAATCTATAAATAAGAGGTGGCACTCCCCTTATTCCTCATCCTAGTCTAGAAGTAGGGAAACTCTGGCAGTTTGATCATTCCAGAGATAGATTATTTTCCATGTGCCCACAGAAGGAGTCCTAGAGTGAACGGATCTTTATTCGAGCAACATTATACCTGAAGACAACTGTGTACGGCAATAAAGACAAACTTGATTGGATAAACTTTGCAGTGCATGGAATAGGATTTTATTTAATTTCTATTTATTTCTTTCCTAGAATATGGTATGAGTATGACTTGATTACGAGCATCTAAGGATGTGTACGGTTAGTCAAGGAATCAGCTGCTCATCACGTGCGGTATGAGTACGACTTGATTACAAGCATCTCGTGTGACTACTTGGTAACCTAGTGGCATATCTAGGATCTATGCTTGGTAATCCCAGTGGTAGTCATGCACGGCATATGTGTACGGTTAGTCAAGGAATCGATTGCTCATCGCATGTAGGCTAGATAGATTCTCTCAACCCTTTCCTCCTAGTTAGGTGCCTCAGTACAACCACTTCGAGCACGTGCGTTACACGTGGTGATCCCAGCAACAATTAGCGTTTGGTAGCCGCGGTTGCATCGGTTCAGGGTGTGTACAGTAAGTGGGAACGGATGCTAACGCTAGTTAATTTAGACTTAGTCCATTAGTTAGAGTTAGTTAGTTCTCTCAACCCTTCACCTCAATAACATAGGAGATAAAACCATAAAAGACTATAAAAATCATATACCTTGGACTTACTTAACCATATACCATGACAACTACAAGTAAGTTTGGGAAGACAACGAATGATTAACCCCAAGTGTTCCATGGGGTGTGTAGGCATTTAGTCTGCAGAGTTCGACTGGATCGCGCGTGCTACGCTTGTTTCATATGGTTGAGTGTAGGGGTACCTCGCCACTCATAAATAAGAAAGAAACTCATGTAACTCATCTTCAAGGACTTCTAATCTACACAATTTCTAGATGCGCTCTTATTAAGGGAGTTGAATCCATCCTTCACTTTCAATTCTAAGATAATGAAAACTTTAGCAAAGCTTACTAATAGCATTCCAATAATCAATGAGAATAGCAACTAAAAGATAATGAGCTTCTACATCTAATTTATTATATCTAATATTATGTAAATAAAATTACATCTTACCTTCCGTATTATCCCACATTTATTTTAGAACCTTCCACATTAACTATAATGTGCTGCTTATTTTCTTTCAAATTAGCCCTATCTCCTTGGGGCATTTAATTAATGATGTTTTTAACTTTCTTTGAAAATGTGTGGTAGAATCTATAGTCACACTTTCTCCTCAGCTTTTTAATCATCAAAAAAATCCTTTGTTATTTCCTGAATATAATAAAAATTTCTAGTTTTCAATTAAAATTGTTTCTTGCACTAAAAAACCTAGATTTTGAGCAACAAAATCATGCATGGTAGTAAGATTAAATTTCAAGGACACAATATAATTTTTAATGTGAAAGGTGATCATATCCATTACTATTAAATGCACATATCCATTGGTATTTTATTTTTTATAATAATAAAAAAGAATATAAAGTAAATGAATAAGATAAAATTATTTTTGCGAAGTGCTTTCCTTAGATGATTAGTACTTTTATATCAAGTCTTTAACTTGTTGGTCATTTTTTTTTTTTTTTGACATGCACTCTATTGATGAATAAAATAACTTTTTGAACATGGGTTTTTGGCTAGTTGGTTAACTTAAACTAGCTTGTACCAAAAGAAACTAGATTCAATGTTGGGAAAGCAAATTTAAAGCCTATGTGGTAGTTTGGAAATCCTAAACATAGCAAGTTCTAGGTATATTTTTAATTATCACCTTATGATCAAAAAATTTATTTTTGAAGGCAATGAAACATGTAGATTTAAAGCCTATGTGCCAATTTGATAGTCACAAACATAGCTTTGAACTAGAGTGACAAAATTATTCCACATCAACTTTGTCAATTTCAAAGATAGTCATATAACTTCTATAAATTTTATTTTCAAACATGTAATATAATTTCTATTGTTAAAATAATTCATGCTATCCATCACACAAATCTTGTTCCTTTTATAAAATTTTCAACTACTTATGAAAGTTCACCTTGTTAGTTTCTCTCAATTTTATTTGACTATATTAATCTTATAAAGTTTAATCAATATAAATGAAGCTTTGATAAGTTAGTTAATTCAAAATTTAAAAATATTTAAATTCTAAAAAGTTATAATAATTAACAAATTGATTAAAAAAGCATTAGTTGCAAGGTAGCTAGAGACTTCTCAACCAAGCTTTACTTGTTCTAGTACTTCAATAGCAAACTCATATTATCTCACTTGTCAACATGGAAAAGTGGCTAGTTTCTCAAGGAATTGGAACCTAAAATAAGTGGAACATAGGTACACCCCAAGATTTATAGAAGTTTATGACTCAATGCTATCTGATAGAATAAATTGGCTAGTTTTTCATAACATCTCTAATGAATCATCTTCCTTGGGTTGCATTGATGTGATCCCATCGATGTAGTCATGTCAATGCATGGTCTGATGCATTGATGTGACCCTATCGATGCAGTGTTTTTCTTTTCCTACAAATACGCACTCATCAGCTGTATTTATGGCATCAATTCATTAGTGTCTTAGCGAAGCTCTTGCATTTTGTTTGTTTGATAGTTAGAATGTTTTCTAAGTGCCCATAGTAGGAGTGAGAAGTGTACGGATCTTTATTAGAATACTAATGTACCTAAGCACCTTGGTGTGACCAACAATAAAGACAAGCTTTCTTCACAAAACTTGCAGCAATTGGGAATAGATCAATGTTTACTTTAAATGCGCTTATTACTTGAGAAATTTACTTTAATGAGCCAGATTAATTAATTAATTAACAATTAATTAAAGCACATAAATACAAACATTTCAAGCATATGTTAACATTTGGCACATTTAACGCTTGGTAACCCAATAACATTGCAACATTATTCAGATTGTATACAGTAAATGGGAATGGATGCTTATGTTAGGATTAGTTAAGACATTAGTTACATACTAGATTAGTTAACCATTTAAGTACTTTATTTTCTAACACTTAGGTGATTTAAACCATAAAAAATAAAATGATAAAAATCATATGCCTTTGTTACACTTAACTATACACTTACATCTCATAAGTAAGACTAAGAAGACAATGATCACGTCCTTGATATTCACTACCTAGACCTAGTGTACATGGAGAGCTAAAGGCTACAAAATTTGACTAGATCACTTAGTGAATGCTAGTGATTCATATGGTTGGATGTAGGGTATACTCGCTACTCATCATTGGCATCATTGTTATGGACTTTAGTTAGCTACATGCACTATCTAGAACAATAGTGAAATCACTAAATGATCGTAGTAACAATATTGACGATCTATCTTTTTGGAAATATTAGTATTTCATGTCACACATGTTAAAACCATGTCTTCTTTACAAAGAGCCAATAACACATCATATGATGAGAACATTCATTGGATAACTAATAGGATTTATATTGAAGATAATTGGATTTAACAACCTCAACTAGGAGTTTCATATGCTCATTTTCGCCCTTACTACATGCAAGGACTACATTCAACTGGTATAGACAATCCTAGAGGAGATGGAGTTAAGTCCTAGAACGAGGAGGGCCTAAAGACCTAGGACCTCCTCTAAACCTAGAAAAGATAGATCAAGGGACCATGGGGAAGATATGGGAGCCATGGTAATTCTCCTAGTTTCTCATCTTCCTTGTCATCTTCAACGTCTAGTTCTAACGAAGATGAATATAATTTAGAGATAGAGCTCCACTATGGATTAAAGATAAAGATAGAAATCAAACCCAAGGGAAAAATCAAAGACATAAAAATGATCATAGACAAGATCGTCACAATTAGATGAATAGAAATATAGATTATCACCATGACATGTCTAGTACAAATGAACCCTTGTTGGCTACTAAGGACCTAACCTAGATTAGGGAGTTAATTCAAATATCCCAAATGCATCAAAGGGATAAGCACATCAACTAGCTTGCTATGAACAACATTTCTAAATTTAAGGGAGGCTATAATATTAATCTATAACATCATTGATAGGCCTTCCAGGATGCCTACACTTTGCAAAACATTGAAAGTAAGCGGAAAAAGCTTAAGCTCTTCCCTAGGATATTCATAAAAGAAGCTAAAAGTTGGTATAGATCATTAGAGCTGGATTCAATCCACCAGTGGTCTAGAATGCTTAAGCTTTTCAATGAAAAATGCCAACCTATGAGAGAGTGTCCAATCTAAGAAAACAAATCCAAGGATGGAAGCAAGAAAATCATAAATCCTTAGATGTCACCTTGGAAAAATACTATTCTCTACTACATAGATGTTCAGGTCATGGGTTTTCTCAAAAGGAGTATCTTCTCCACATCGTAGATGGGCTTTGTACCCAAACAAGGAAGACCCTTGGGATCTACACCCAAGGATGACTATTTGAATTGAGAGTCGATCAGATACAAAGGCTAGTGGAACAAGTGGCAAAAGAAGAAGAAGTGCTATGTAAAAGGGAGCGTGTTGAGGCATATGAATAGGACCCAACTCTTCAAACAAGGGAGGTCCATATGTATGATAAGGAAAAAGAGGAAGCTATTGATGTGTTAATTTCACAATAGATCTTGCCAATACAAAAGGCTATTTCTAATATTGAAGCAAGGTTGGATAATATGTGAGATTTGATGAACAAAAACATTGCAACCTACTTGAAAACCATAGGAGAGAAGGTAGTGTAAGAATCAAGTGATACAAACAAGAAGAGGAAAAAGAACAATGAAATGGTTAGGAGCACTTATCGGTAAAATGGAAAAATAATTATAGTTGAAGAGGTTATAGACTCAAATACCAAAGAAGCTAATGGATGTAACATCTACCAATATGACCATCCAAAGGGCTATTGCCCAATTTTGTTACATCTGCAAGAGTTTGGAGCGTTTGCTTTGAACCCAAGATTGTAAAATAGCACAAGTCTAGGAGATTTCCCTACCCACAAGGCAATTATAGGCAATCCTACAACCAATAGTACTATCCTAGTGGGACCTCCTATCAACCTCAACACTACTATCAATAGCTATGACAAAATCCATAGTCATGGTCATGAACATATGAAACCCCTACATGAGGTTAGCTACTCCAATTTTCTTTAGTATATATCTCATTAGTTCTCCAATGAATGTTCTCTCCATATAATGCATTACTGCTTCCTTGTGAAAGAGATATTTTTTTCAGTTAATGATGTGTGTGACTTAATGTTTTCTGAAAGATAAATCCTTAATGTGTTTATAGTAATCATGTATGATATAACTAATCTAGATAACTAGCACCATCCCTGGCAATGGTGCCAATGATGAATAACGAGGTACCCCTACATCTAACCATACAAATCACAAGCATTCATGCATGATCTGGTCGAATTCCATGGATGGGACTAGTTGTACATCTAGATTGTTATGCCTTGATCACAATTCACTATCTTTCCACTTGGACTAGTGGTAGCTCTATCATGTATGATTTAGTCCAGAGTGAGGCATATGATTCTTGATGTTTTTTAACCCTAAGCTATTCCTAATGATAATAAAGAAATTAATTGTTTAATCTAATTAACAATTCAAAGTAAAATCTAACTAGCCTATGTGTGATGAGTATCTATTTCTAACCTTCTATACATGGCTTGGACTCTGTGCAACTACCGCTAAGATTACCAAGCATACCATTACTAGGCATACCAAATGATAGCACTACTAGGTAACTAAGTAGTTACACTTAACCACTCATGATTAGTTGTACTCATTTTTGCTTAATGATAGGTGTAATAAAGAGTAATAAATAATAACATTAACTAAGGAAAATAGTAAGCATTTAAGTAATTAAAAATAGTAATAAAGCTAAGTGGATGCTCCAATGATGGAAGTAATCTTGATCTTTATTGCCAAACATGTAACGTGTCCAAGGACGTCACACTCGAATAAGGATGTTGTACAATCACTTAACATCACACTGTGGGCATGCATTGAAAACTAAAAAAAATAAGAATTCTATTAGAATCTATGAATCTATCTATCTATCTCTATATTTCTATATCCAAACCATGCATCCAAGTGTTTTATTTATAGGCTAGCACTGAAGGAGCAATATTGGATTCCCAACATTAGAGGTTATGCCCCAATATCAAATACCCAATGTCACAACCCTACAAAACATGAATCATCAATTCCTAATGTCTAGATTTTATCTTTAAATTTTTTTATTGATAACTAAAACATTGTTTCTTTTTCATGATAACAAGTAGTGAGTCCATGTCATTCACCCATCTATAGAACTTTATGGTGTTCCTTATTTTGGAAATATGCAGTTCCTTCCTTATGGAAACTTATGATGAACTTATAGCCTTGCTAGTTTCCAAACTTGGGAAGGATTAAATGGATAGACAAGGGTGTGACTTCAAGGGGATTTGGTGCTCTCTATACTTGCCTACCCTCTTGGGTGCATGAGTGTTATCATGGATTTCTCACCATTCAACTATAGATCAATAACAAGAAGTTAAAAGTCATTGCATGGTGTGGCTTCCATAAAAAATAAATAAAAATATAAAATTCCAAAAAAATAACAAATAATGAAGATTCAAAGCACATCCTTTATATGAAATAATGAGCTACAAGCACTGGTTATGGAACTAGAAAGACATGTTACCCATGCTTGAAGGTCCCCTCTAACTAAGGTCAATATTACTTCCTACATCTCTTTTCTTCTCTTTTAAGAATGGTGATTGATTTGTGGGAATGCTCTTGTGTCTTGATGGGATGGGCTGGTCTTGTAGTGTCAATGTGAAGTTACTAAAAGTAATTGGTTTTGATTTGGGCTAAGAATGGATGTTATCATGTCAAGTTAACCACGAAATCCACAAGGGACTTCATGTGACCAAGATTTGGAACTTCGTTCCTCTCTCTCTCTCTCTCTCTCTCATCCATCAATGCTTTCCATAACTCACCTCAATGCTCATTTTTCATGTTTTGTTCAATTTCTTAGTTTGATGTGTCAAAATTCTTAGGTAGATTGCTACAGGATTTAGTCCTTAACTTTTCACAAAAATTAATCACCCATGGGACCCATGAACTCCTTGGTTTGAGGGTATGTAAGGGCATTAAAGGCATGAGCCTACTATGAGGAGGACCCACTTGCATACCTCTTAGCTAGGCTAGTTAAGTTCTATATCCTTGGCATTTTTGCATTCAAATCATTCATGCTTCATGTCGATTATGTCCAGTTTTGCACTCCTTTTTAAGTTCTCCAAATCATTTCTACTAATAAAAACTCCATTTTGTGAATTTTCTAGCTCTCTTCGACTATTTCTTCATTTTGATGGCCTTTCTAAATCTCTATGAACTTCAAATTTCCTCAAAAACTCTTTATTTTCCTACTAATTTTCAAAGTGAAACATTTTGTCTTTGGCCTCATTGGTGGGATCTCATTGATGCAACCCCTCGTGTCAACATGATCTTGTATATAGGATCCCATTGACACATCCATAAAAATCTATAAATACTATTCAACACTTTGAAGATTTTTGCCATTTTACTTCAAACATAAGAGGAGTTTTTGCTAGTTTTCAGAGCCCAATACCTTCCAAAGCCCATAACTTTCAAACCACTTGTCCAATTAACCTCATTCTTCATTTTCATAGCTACCAAAGGTAAGCTCTACATTGTGGGGGCCATAAACCTTTTTTTTTCAATGAAAAATTTTTCAAAAATTTTCTAACTCCCACAAGGTTTAACCAATAAAATAACGTTAAAATCACTAATTTATGAGAGTTAAACCTTTTGAATGAACTCTAGTAGACATTAAAATAATATAATATCAAAATGACTAATTCACCATGTTTGCAACTTAGCCAAGTGTAGTGAATCCAAGAGATAAGGTACTCAAATATTATATAAAGTTACATATTAAATGTTAATCCTTGGTCATGTTGTGATCATAGATGGCACCAAGGCCAAAGCACCTGCAAGAAGGATAACTATTCCACCCAAAAGGGGCCAATAGGAGTAGGTAGTAGAGACACATGCAACTAGACGTCTTCATAAGGACCTTGAAGTGGAATCTATTCGATAGATTCTAGGAGCTGAAACAGAGCAGACCCACTGAAACAAGACACCTAGACCTATACCTAACCTTGAGGTCACTTTGACAGAGGTTTGTCTAAGGCAAATCGAGTCTAGGAAGATCCAAAAAATAGTTCTTCCTAAACTAAAATTTAGATCTTTCCTAGACTTTTCCCTAGAAGATGTCAAGACACAACTCCAAACTTCTCCCATGTGGCCCATTCTCACTTTCAGTGGAGAATGGTACATGAGAGAAACATACCTCTTTTGAAACAAAAAGCAAGGTGATGCCATAGTGAAGGTCAAGGACATCTCTGTGTCCTACTTGATGAAGGCCATTTCTAAGGCCCCTGGGTTACTAAAAATTGGGGCAACCTTGGTAAAGACATCAATGTAAGCACACCATGAGGTTAGGAAGGAGTGGATCTAGTAGTGCTACAGTCTTCACCATAAGGAATTTGGTGCACTCATGATGGTAGAGCATGCATATCTTAAGATAGAAGCCTACCACCTCAACCTAATGATGAGGCCTAGTAAGATCACAGACTTCTCTACCCATGCATGCACCGCTCTAAGAAAAAAATTTCAATCAACCCTCCATAGTTGATCTATCTAGAGATGGAGAATTAGTTTAAAGAAAATAAACATGGAAGAAAGGCACTCCCCTTCTCATGTCTCATTTGAAAATTATGCATAAGGGGAGGGATAGCCTGCTACTCTAATGATATAATCAAACATGCTTCTTTCACCTCTTGGGTGGAAATGAAGAAAGACAATGTCCCTACCAAGGTGACTGAAGAGGACTAGCTACCACCACCACCCACTCATGAGTAATCAATGCTAGAGTCTTGTGCTACCATTGAGCACATGCACGAACTCTGTGAGCAACTCCTACAGTAGCAATAGGCAAGATCGAGTGGTGGCAAACCCTCTATCTATAGACCCATGTTGAGTCATCTTGACAAGCTAGTATGATCCATTAATAGGATGGAGGGTTTAGCACCAATGTTTTCTACCTAGAGAATGTAGGTGCCCACAAGATCATATTTGATCATCCAAGAGGTAATGATATCTCTCTCTCAATAGCAATAATTCTTAGAAATCTCTAGAAATGTTCCTACCTTTTCAATACATTTGGAGAAGGGGGAGGGGGCAACTGCTCTAGTGAGGCAGCACCAAGGACAGGAAACAGTGGTAGAAGTAGTTGCTAATAGAGTGGCTAATGCACTTAATGCCCCTATAGCATCTATACTAGATTTTGTTGCACTTGGAGACATGCAGGTGTCAATAGGAGTACCAAGTGAGAGATTCAATGCAACCCAACATGAAGAGTTGCTAGACTAACTAATAGGAAATAGGCAACCAATTTTGGATATCTTTGATATTCCAAAAACCATTTCAAAAAACTAGTTGGAGCTGCTTGATGCTAAGGACAAAGTTCTCATTGTTAATACTCAATTGGAAACAATCCGAGCTAAAATTAAATATTTAGCTATGGAAATTAATGAACTTAGAGTTTTCCTAGCTAATCCCATCATACTTAGCCAAGTAGTCTTAAGAGATGAAGCTTTCCAATATCTTCAAAAAATACTCAAAGAGGCTAAGTACGTAAAGGAGTCAGCAGTCTTCAACCAAGCCCTTATAGATGCCACTACCTATAACATTCAAAAGGACTTATTGAAGATCTGCTGGGAGAACATAAGGCTGACCCAAGAGAACCATTACTTGTGAAATGTCAAGATGTAGAAAGAACATAAGGCTAAATTCATCCAAGAGCAACAAGAGTAGCTTACCATAGTGAACACTAAACTAAGGAGGTTGGTAGTAGAAAATCAAAATCTCTCGATGGATGACATGTATTCCCTTCACTAGAAGTCTATAATCAAAACCATTTCCTAGAAGAATAAGGCCCTGAAGTTCAATTAGATTAAGAATCATTAAAAAGATCAAGTTGGCTTGAAAAAGGAGATAAATGAAAAACACATTCAACTAGCAAAGGCAAAGGTGAATGAGGCCTTCCAACAACTCAAGGAAGGAGGCAACGTGTGGTAGCCCATCTTTAATGGACTAAATGCATACAACAAGGATAAAATTTATCTCAAGTAGTTGCAGATTGAGGAGATGATGGAGTACATGGAGCTTGCCAACCTCCATTACTCAAACTTGGTAATGTTGACCACCAGAAGGCTAAGGTCAAAGTTGGAGAAGCAAGTGGCCAGCTCATACCTTCTACATAAGGTAGAGTTCAAGCACCATAGAGAGATCAAGTAGAAGCTTGAGATAGCAAATGCAAAAATTAAGGTTCTTAAGGCAAAGTTCACTAATCAAAGATCAATAGTAGAGAACCTAGCCAAAAGAATGAATGACTACTAGGATCTATAGAATGCACTTAGGGCATTTGACATCAAACACAAATAGTTTGCTACTTGGTTTATCAATGTCAAGAGTTGTTCTTGGTAATGCCCTATCCTTGGGATGTTTCCATACCAATCCATATTGGTAATGTTGCGTGAATTATGTATGATCCTGAGAGTAAGGAGAAGAAGATGAAAGCATTACTCAATGCTTTCCATCTTCCAGTAGAAGTTGCAACTGCAGTAGGACAACCACAACCACCACCTCAACAACCACATGAACTGGAGGCAAGAGAAGGTTCTTCAAAAACTTAGGATTCTCCACCACTTGGGACCATCTTATTTTCTTCCTCATCTTCAAGTTTGATGTAAATTTTTATCATGGTGTTTAATTTTATTGTCTTAAATACCAAATTTTTGTAATGATTATAAATCCTTATACTTGGACACTTAGTTCTTGTTATATTAGTTGTGTGTCTGTAGTTAGTCAATAATCCAATACCTTCCCAAAATTTTATAAACAACTTGTTCCTTCTCTTGTTCACTCAAGGATGAGTTTTCATTCAGTCATGGGAGTATGATGAAGCGTCTTCCTTAGGTTGCATCAATAGGATTTCATTGATGTAATCGTGTCACTGCATCCATGCATTAACGTGACCTTGTTGACGCAATATCTATCTTTACCTATAAATATGCACTCACTAGCCGCATTTATGGCATCAATTCATTAGTATCTTAGCAAAGCTCTTGCATTTTTTTTATTTGATAGTTAGAATATTTTCTAAGTGTCTATAATAGGAGTGAGAAGTGTACAAACCTTTATTCAAACACTAACAAACCTAAGCACTTTGCTATGCCCAGAAATAAAGATGAGCTTTCTTCACAAACCATGCAACATTTGGAAATAGATTAATGTTTACTTTAAATGCACTTGTTACTTGAGAAATTTACTTTAATGCATCATATTAATTAATTAAATAGTGATTTATTAAAGCACATAAGTACAACCACTTTGAGCATATGTAAACATTTGGTAATCCCAATAGCACTTAACACTTGGTAACCCAGTAACGTATCAACGTTGTTCAGGATGTTGATGAGTAGCAAGTAGACCCTATGCCCAACCATATGAATCATTAAGCATTCATGTGTGATCCAATCAAATTCCATTGACTTATAGCCTTTTATGTACAGTAGTCTCTAGGAAGTAAAACTAACTGTTGCAATCATTATCTTCCCAATTACACTTATCAAATGTAAAGGTAAGGTTAAGTGCAACTAAGGCATATGATTTTTATCATTTTTATGTTTTATACTCTAAGTTGCCTAAGAATAAAGAATAAACAATTAAAGGTATTTAATTGCTAATTTAATCCAACTAGATTATATTTAACTAATCCTAACATAAGCATCTATTTCCACTTGCCATACACAACCTAAACACATTTAATACTACTGGGTTATCAAACATTAAGTGTTACTAGCATTACCAAGCACCAAGCATATGTTTGAAGTGGTTGTACTTATGTGCTTAATTAATTCCTATTTAATTTTGCATAGTCTAGCTTAATTAAATACTTAATTACTTAAAAAATTAAAGGAAATTACTTAAAATATTAAATGCATAAAGGAAATAATTAATTTATTTCAAAGTACTGCAAGGTTTATCATAAAGCTCATTGTTATTGCCACACACACTGTAGTGCTCAGGTACAAAAATGCTCAAATAAAGATCTATACACTCTTTAACTCCTACTGTAGGCACTTAGAAAAATATTCTAACTTCTAAATAATAAAACTATAACAACTTTGCTATAACTATGAGACTTATGCCATAAATGCAACTAGTGAGTACATATTTATAGGCAAAATAAGGATCCCCATTGATAGGTACACATCAACAAGTCAAACCCTACATTGACAGGGTCGCATCAATGACATTTGATCAATGCAACCAACCAAACAACTCATCATACCCCCATGACTAAATGAAAACTCATCCTCAAGTTCTTTATAAAATTTGGGAAGGTATGGGATAATTGACATACAAAACAAACATACAAACTACACAAAAAAAACTAAGTGCCCAAAGTGTATGGTTTTACAATGATTACAAAATTTTGGTGTTTAAGACGACAAAATTGAACACCATGACAAAAATGACAAACACAATTCCTTATATGGTGCAAAGATGTTGGAGAAGATCAAATAGTCCTAGGTGATGGAGGCTACTGAGGCTTTGAAGAACCTTCTTCTACATTAGGCACATGTGATGGTTGAGGTAGTTATGGTTGTTCGACAATAATTACAATGTCTAGTGGAAGAAGAAAGGCATCCAACAATGCCTTCATCTTCTCCTTCTTTTCCCTAGGATCATTCATAGTCCATGTAGTATCTTGAATGTGGCTTGAAGTGGGAACATCTCATGGATAGGGCATTGTTGAGAACAGCTCCTTCATGTTGACAAACCAGGTAGCAAAGAGTTTGTGTTCAACATTGAACTCCTTAAGAGCATTTTGTAGCTCTTGGTAAGAATTCATCCTTTTGGCCAAGTTCTTAGCAGTTGATCTATGATTGGTGCATCGTGCCCTAAGAACCTCAAGTTCAGCATTGGCAATCTAAACCTTTTGCTTGGTCTCCTTATGGGTTTTGAACTTTGCCTTGTATAGTAAGTACAAGCTAGCCACTTGCTTATCTAGCTCTAATCATGACCATATGGTAGTCAGCATTGCTAGGTTTGCATAACAGAGATTGGCAAGCTCCATGTATTCTACCATCTCCTTGATTTGCAACTCTTATGAATCTTCACATTGTTGTATTCATTGAGCCTATCAAAGATAGACTACCAAACATCACCTCCTTCCTTGAGTTGCTAGAGGGCCTTGTTGACTTCTATGTTTTTCATATATATGTGTTTTTCATTGAATTTTTATTTGTAGACTAACAAGATCTCTATAATGATTCTTAACTCTCTAAACTTTGAGAGTCTCATTCTTCCATGTGGCTATTTCTATCATATATTTTTGGTGAAGGGCTCAGACTTCGTCCATGGAGATATTTCTATTTTTAGCTACCAATCTCCTTAGTTCAGTGTTCACTCTGGCTAGCTACTCCTATAGTTGATGGATAAATTCTTGCATCTACTACTTCTACACATCAATATTACATAGGTAATGATTCTCTATGGTTACAATTTCATTTTCATGATGTATCTAGATCAAGTCCTTCTAATTAGTGTATGTCTTTGCATTGGCCATGGACTAGTCAAAGATAGTTATCTCCTTTGCATTCTCAACCTGTTTGAGCCTGTCCTGAAGCTATTGAAAAGCTTCATCATGTGTTCGTGCAAGGTTGAGAAATGTAAGATCGACAAGGTAGGCTCTTGATTCAGCAACATTTATAGCCAAGCATTTGTTCTAAGGTTGGGCTATTTTGAGTTTTCCCTCTAATATTATGCTCTTACCCCTTGCTTCAAGTAGCTCTAACTAACTTGTAGTGATGGTATCCAAAAGATCGAAGATATCTAAAATCAATTGCCCAATTACTACCAATTGGTCTAGTAACTCCTTGTGCTGGGCTACATTTAATCTACTACTAACTATTCCTATAGACATCTACACATATTTCAGTATAGAAACATCTAGTACAGATGTCGTAGGTGCATTTAAGACCTCAATAATTCTATCAGCAACCACCTCTGCTATTGTCTCCTACCCATGGTGCTGGATCACCAAGATAATTTCCCTCTCACCCTTCTCTAGACACATCAAAAAAGTAGTGGCATTCCTAGAGATTTTTGTGAATTGCTACTATAATGAGAGAGATATGGTTACTTCTTAAGCATCATGATTTGATCTCATGAAGCTCAAGATTTGATCTCATGAACAGCTATGTTCTTTGGGCTAACAAAATTGTCCCATCTCTCTCCATTTGGCTAATGATTTGAGGTGACTCATCACTAGGTGATACATAAATGGGTCGCCACCACTCATTCTTGCTCACTACTCTTACTCATCCAAGAGCTACTCTTAGATATCATGCATGCACTCAAGGGCAACATGGGCCTCCGACGTTGTTTCATGTGTGGGCAATGGAGGTGGTGTTTGCTACTTCTCTTCTTAGATGATATTAGTAATCACCTTATCTTTCATCATTTCCATCTAAGAAGTAGATGGAGTACATCAAATAGCATCATTAGTGTACCAAGTTATGCCACCCCTCTTGCACAATTTTCTAATGAGTCATAGGAAGGGAAGTGCCTTTCTTCCATATTCATTTTCTTTAAATCACTTCTCTATCTCAAGATAGATTGATTGTTGAAGATTGATGATGAATCGACCACTTAGAGTGGCACAAGCATAGGTGAAGAAGGCAATGACCTTGCTTGGCCTCATTGTTGGATTGAGGTGGAACACCACAATCTTGAAGGATGCACACTTCACTGTGGTAATCATGCCAAACTCCTTACAATCAACTCCATAACATCTTTGCTTCCATTCCTTATTAACATCAACATCTACCTACATAGTGATTTTTGCAAGGTTGGCCCCAGTTTCTAGTAACCCAAGGACCTTTGCAATGGATTTCACCAAGTAGGATACCGAAATGTCTTTGATTTTGACCATTGAACTAACCTACTAATTGTTCCAAAAGAGCTATGTCTCTCCCATGTACCACTTCTAGTTGGAAATGATTGTGGACCACATGGGAGAGTTCTACAATTGAGCTTTAACTTTTGGTGGTGTAAACTCCAAGAAATGTTTAAAGTTTAATTCTTGGAGCACTGATTTTTAGACCTCCCCATTTGTGATCTGCCTAAGGTAGGCTTCCATCAAGGTCACCTAAATGTCTGGTCGTTGTTCAAGTGCCTCATCTTGGTGAGACTGTTCTATTTCCGCAGTGTCTTCAGGAATTTGTTGGATAGATTCCACTTTGGGCTTCTTAAGAAGAGGTCCCATTACATGGATCTCTACTTGCTTGTGGGCCTATTCTTAGCCCCTTCTTATTTGTGGTTGTTTGTCCCTTAGTTGGGATGGTCCTCCTTCCTATGTGTGCTTTCCCTTAGGTGCCATCTACAATCATAACATAACCAAGGATTAGCAACCAATGTGTAACTTATAATAGGATTAGAAATCAATGTGTAACTTATAATATTTAGTACCTATTTCACTGGGCAGTTACACTTAAGCTAAGTTTGGACCATGAAGGATTGATTATTTTATTATTATTTTAATGATTTTTAAATTAGAGTGTCACTAGAGCTTATTGGAAGAGTTTAACTCTTATAATTTGATGTTTTAATGTTGGTTTCTTTATTAAAACTTTGTGAGAGTTAGAAATCTTCTAAAAAAATTTCATTAAAAACTTAAGATTTGTGGCCCCCATAACAAAGAGCTTACCTTCAATAATTATAGGGTCGAAGAACAAAGTGAATCGAACAAACTGTTAGGAAGATATGGCTTTTGGAAGGCTTTGGGCTCTGAAAAACTCAAAAACTCTCCCCTCATTTATGAGAAAATTTGAAAAATGCTAAGTGTTACTACCTATTTATAGGTGAGTGGACTCCTACATCGACAAGATCCCAAATACAGGGTCTTGTTTATGTATGGGCTCTATCATGGGATACCCATCTACAGAGTTGATGCCTAGAATTTCCACATTAAATATATTTAAAAATACGAGTTTTCTTGTGAAATAGGTATCTATGGAGACCCAAAAAATCTGTAAACATGATGGATTACTTGAAGATGGCTCATGAATGCTCAAAATTTGGAAAATTGGTGGATGAAATTTAATGAAAAAGATGCCTTAAGGAGTGTACAATTAGATGCATCAATGGGGCACATGAAAGTTCTGATTATGGAAATTCCTAAGGATAAGGAACTTAACTAGTCCAACCAAGAGATATGTAAGTGGGTCATCCCCATAGTAGGCACATGCCCTTTTGATGGGACACGACATGGGTTACGATATCGTATACGCGATATCGCAATCCGCTGCCAATTCTATAAATAAGAGGCGGCTCTCCCTTGTTTCTCCATCTAGATCTAGACCTTTAGCCAAACTCTTTCCATTTTTCCATTCCAAAGTTAGAATAATTTCCATGTGCCCGCAGTAGGAGTCCCAAAGTGAACGTATCTTTATTCGAGAAAATATTATACCTAAGCACACATTTGTGTATGGAAATAAAGATGAACGTTTGGATAAACCTTGCAGTGCATGGACTAACCTAATGAGGATTTAATTAATGTTGAATGTTTAAATGCTTTCTTAGGACTTAATCTCTCTCAACCCTCAACTCTCATAGTTAAGTGCATTTAGTACAACCACTTCGAGCACGTGCGTTATGCTTGGTAATCCCAGTAACGAATAGCGTTTGGTAATCCCAACAGCGTTGCATTGGTTCAAGGTGTGAAACGGCAAGTGGGAATGGATACTGATGCTAGGGTAATTAAGGCTTAGTTAGTTAAAGTTAGTTACTTAGTCTCTTCACCCTTTCCCTCATTAGCATAGGCGATAAAATAGAAAAAGATATAAAAATCACATACCTCAAACTCACTTAACCATACAACCGTGACAATTACAAGTGAGTTTGGGGGGAAAATAACTGATTAACCTTAGGTGTTCCATAAGGCGTGTAGGCACTTAGTCTGCGAAGTTCGATCGGATCGTGCGTGTAACGCTCATATTCGTATGGTTGAGTGTAGGGGTACCTCGCCACTCATCACCTTTTTACCCTTGCATAACTTTAACTAAGAAGTCTATGGGTCCCACAGTTAATTAACATTCATGAAAAGTTAAGGATTGAATCCAAAAGAATCTATCTAAGAATTTCAACACATCAACCTAGTACATTGAATAAAAACATGGAGACTAGAAGTGAGGTGAGTTATAAAAAGCATTAATGGATAAGAGAGAAATTGGAATGCAGTTCTGAATCATGGTCACATTAAGTCCTTTGTGGATTTTATCGTTAAATGACCCGATAGAGTCTATCCTTAGTCCAGATCAAAATCAACCACTTTCAATGACTTCGCATGGCCACACTAAGACTGATCCACCCTCTCAAGACACAAGAATGCTCTCATAGATCAATCACCATTCCTTAATTGAGAAGAAAAAAGAAGCAAAAAGTAAGAAAGGGCCTTAGCTAGAGGGGACCTTTAAGCATGGGTAACATGTCTTTCTAGTTCCATAACAAGTGCTTGTAGCCTATTATTTTGTCTAAGGGGTGTGCTTTGAATTCCCATCATTTCCCTTTTCCCTTTTTTTTAAAATTCTATGTTTTTATGAATTTCTTATATGGGAACCACACCATGTAAAGACTTATTCAACTTCATGATATTATTCAACGTGTAATAGTAAGAAATCCATAAAAACACTCATGCACTCAAGTAAATAAAGAGGTACAAAAAGCTTTGAATCCCTTTTGACAAGTGATTAAAGGTACCCCTACCCTCAACCATACAAATCACAAAGTGTTCACGCACAATTCAGTTGAATTCCATGGACTCTATGTCTTCCAGTACACTAGTCATCTAGGAAGTGAACCTCACCCTAATGGTCATTCATTGTCTTCCCAATTACACTTGTGATGTACAAAGATATGGTTAAGTGTAATCAAGGCATATGATTTTTATTATCTTATGTTTTATGTTCCTTGGTACTTAAAGCAGAGAGATGAAGTAATTTGATAACTAATTTAATTTAACTACTTAACTAGTCTCTAACTAGTCCTAACATAAGCATTCGGTCCCACTTTCTATACACATCCTAAACCCACGTATCCACTACTGGGTTACCAAGTGCTATGCTACTAGGTGAACCAAGCAATAACACTACTGGGATTATCAAGCCAATACATGTTTATGCTCGAAGCGGTCATACCTGTGTGTTTACTTAATTGCTATTTAATCTGTCTTGCTTAATTACTGAAAAACATTAAAAAAACAACTAAAAACATTAAATACATGAATGAAACATTTAAGCTATCTAGAATTCTACAAGGTTTATCAAAAAGTTCATCTTTATTGCTACACACACTATCATGCTCAAGTACAACAGTGCTTGAATAAAGATCTGTACACTCAATGACTTTTGTTGTGGGCACTCAAGAAAATATTCTAACTTTCAAATGTAAAAATTATAAGAGTTTGGCTACTACTATGACTTCCCTCCCCATAAACACAACTGTGAGCTCATATTTATAGTTTTTATTATAGGGCTATGTCGACAGGGTTACATAGATGTAGCAAATGCTACATCAACAAGGCAACATCACGTAAATAGGGCCCTATAAATGAGGGTCCATTGATGTGACACTTTGATGCTCATCATACCCCCATGACTAAATGAAAACTCATCCTCGATCCCCTTTACAAAATTGGGAAGGTACAGGATTATTAACTAATTCTTGACATAACAAAATTGAGTAATCAAGTGTACAAATCAACACATTACAAAAATTGTGGTGCTCATAACACATAATTGAACACCATGATATGACTACACAAAATTGGATAGCATGTCCTATGATGGCATGAAGACGATGCAGAAGATCAAAAAGTTCTAGGTGACGGAGGCTCCTAAGGTTCTGAAGGACCTTCACTAGCTTCAAGCATGTGCTAAGGCTACGGCAGCTATGGCTATCCTACTACACCTACAACCCCTGGTGGAAGGTGGAAGATATCTAGTAATGCCTTCATGTTCTTCTCCTTAATCCAAGGATCATTCATCATCCATGCGACATCACCAATGTGGGTTGAAATGGGGATATCCCACGAATAGAGCATTACTAGGAACAACTCCTTAGTATTGAAAAATTAGATAATGAATTATCTATGTTCAATATCGAACACCCTGATAGTGTTTTACAAATCTTAGTAGTTGTTCATCCTTTTGGCCAAGTTCTTGGTAGCAAATCTTTGATCAATGTACTTACCCTTGAGAACTTCAAGTTTAGCATTTGCCACTACAAGCTTTTGCTTGGTTTCTTTGTGATGCTTGAAACTGGCCTCACACAACAAGTATGATTTAGCCATCTACTTCTCTAATTTTAATAGCAGCCATCTGGTAGTCAACATGGCCAAATTGGCATATCAAATATTGGCAAGCTCCATGTATTCTATCATCTCCTCACTCTCCAAATCCTTCATGTAGACTTTTGCCTTGTTGTAGGCATCTATTTCATCATGGATGGATTGCCATAATTCTCTTCCTTGCTGGAGTTGTTAGAGAATTTTATTTACTTTCACCTTCGTCAACTAGATGTGTTTTTAATTCACTTCTTTCTGTAGACTAACCTAATCTCTATAATGATCTTTGACTCTCTTAAATTTGAGAGCCTCTAATTTCTAGGTGGCTACATCTATCGCAGTCTTTTGGTGAAGGGCATGGACCTCCTTTATGGAGAGGTTTTTATTTTCTACTACTAATCTCCTTAGCTCTGTGTTTGCTCTGGCCAGTTGCTCCTATTATTGATGGATGAATTTGGTTAATGGTTGTTTGTGCTCTTCAACATTTCATAGGCAGTGGTTCTCTATAGTCAATTTTACATTCTCCTAGTAGCTCTGATCCAAGGCCTTCTAAATTTTGTGCTATGTAGCCTCTGCCAATAATCAATAGAATACCATTATCTCCATTGCATCCTCAACCCCTTTCAGTCTAGTGTGAATCTATTAAAGATCTTCATCTCTCCTTAATATCAAGTTGAGAAATGCACAAGAGGCAATTTGGGCTCTTAATTCAGCAACTTTAGTAGCTAAGCATTCATTCAACTCCTTAGTTGTTTCAATTTGCCCTTCCAAGATGATATTTTTGCCCCTTGCCTCTAGTAGCTCCAACTGGATTACAGTAATATTGTTTGAAAAATCAAAGATATCTAAAAGAGGTTTCCTAGTTCCCATCAGTCTCTCCAATAATTCTTCATGTTGTGCTACATTTATTCTACTGCTTGTGATTCTTGCAAATGTCTACACATATTTTAGTGCAATGATGTCTAGTACAAATGTTGCAGGTGTATTGAGGATTTCAAAAATTTGACCAAAAACCATCTCTAATGTTTTCTCCTATCCTTGGTGCTACATCACCAATATTGTTGCCCCCTCACCTTCCTCTAAGCTCACCAAGAAGGTTGTGACATTTCTAGAGATTTCTAGGAGTCACTACTATTCTATGAGAGATACTGTGACCTCTCTAGTGCTAGAATTTAATATTGTGAACAACTGCATTTTTTGGACCAAGAAAATGGATCCACCTAAACCCATCAAGTTGATTGTTTGGGCCACCTCATTTAGGTGACTCATTATTGGTCAGTACACAAATGGATCCCTACCAGTCATACTTGCTTGTTGCTCTTGTTCACTCAAGAGCTTTTCTCAATACTCGTGCAACCATTAAGTTGTTCTAGTAACATCTAATACAATTGTTTGAGTCGTAGGTGGAGGTAGTAGTTGCTACTCCTCTTCCTGAATGATTATTACAGGCATCTTATCTTTCATCATCTCTACCCAATTAGTGATTAAAGCATGCCTGACAGCATCATTTGTATAATGGACTATTCCTCCCTTCTAACAAAGTTTTCTAACAAGGCATGGAAAGGGAAGTGCCTTCCTTCCACATTCATTTTCTTTAAGTTGCTTCTCCATCTCTAGATAGATCAGCTGTGGAAGGTTGACAGGGAATCTCCCACTCAAAGTGGTGCATGCATGGGAAAAAAAGGTGGTAACTTTGCATGGCCTCACCATGAGATTTAGGTGAAAAGTAGCAATCTTTTAGTGAATCCTTTCTGCCAATGAGAGCACATCAAACTCCTTACGATCAACACCATATCATCATCACATCCATTCTTTCTTGATGTTGGAGTCTACTTGCATTGGAACCTCAATGAGATTCATCCCTATTTCTGGCAACCCAAGCACTTTAGCAATGGCCTACACCAACTAGCACACTGAGATGTCCTTAATTTTTACTATTGATCTAGCCTACCTATTGTTCCAAAATAAAAATGTCTCTCCCATGTAACACTCCTTAGTGGAAGTGATGATTGGCCACATGGGAGAGACCTTTAGTTGGTCCTTCATTTCTTTTGGTGCTTGCTTTCAGAAAGGACCAAAGTTTAACTCCTAGAGCACTATTTTTTAAACCTCCCTTAATCTGATTTAATTCAGGTATGATTCAATCAAGCTCACCTTGAAATTTTCTTATTGAGCTAGTGCATCATCTCAGTGGGAATGTTCTATTGCTGCTACTAGTTCTGGAATCTGTTGAATAGATTCCACCTTAGCCTCTTCCCTAATAAGACCTATGGCATGGATTGCAAGTTGTTCTTCTTAGGCTTGTTCTTAGCCCCTTCCCATTCTAGGTCATTTCTCCCTCAGTTGAGACAATCATGCTTACTACGTGTGTTTACCTTTTGGTGCAATTTGCAATCACAACACATCCATGGATTAGTAGATATAATGTGTAACTTTAAATTTTTGAATACCTTATTTCATCAGTTAGTTACACTTTTTCTATGGTTGGACCATGGTAGATTGATTATTTTATCATTATTTTATTAATTATTTATTATAAATGTCACCAAAGCTTGTTGGAAAGGTTTAACTCTTGTAATTTTGGTGTTTACTAGTTAATTTCTTAATTAAACCTTTATGGGAGTTAGAAAAATGATGAAAAAATTTCTATCAAATATGGCACATTTTTAGCCCCCATGACAAAGATCTTACCTTTAGTAGCTACAGGGTCAAAGAACGGAATGATTTGGACAAAAAGTTAGGAAGTTATGGGCTCTGGAAGGTTCTAGACTCTAAAAATTTGAAAAACACCCTTAGCATTTGTGAGAAAATGTAAAACTTTTAAAGTGGGGTCCTACATATATATAGTACGTTTCCACTACATCGATGGGGCCATGTATTTGGATCCTCGTATATGCATCTACTCCATCAACAAGGCCCCATATACGAAGCCCGTAGGAAAAGTTTTGAATTTTGAATATCTTAAAAAATATAACAAATGTTTCAATGAATTTGGGGTCCACTGAGTCCTAGAAAAGCCAAGAATATGATGAAATCATTGAAGAGGATCTTTGAAAGCTCAAAAATTAAAAAATTTGATGGATAATGTGTTTATTGACCAAAATATGTAAAGGAGAATATGGTTTGATGTAGAAGATGGATGTTCAAAAGATTCTGATTACATGAATGCCTAAGGATAAGGTGCTTAACAAACCCAACCAAGAGAGATGCAAGTGAGTCCTCTCCATAGTAGGCACATGCCTTGTTTGCCCTTGCATAACCTTGACCTAAGGAATTCATGGACCCCATAGGTGATTAATGGTCAATAAAAGTTAAGGACCAAGACTCAAAAGATTCTACCTAAGAATTCAAGTACATTAGACCAAGACACTAAATCAAGAACATGGACTTTGGTAGTGAGGTAAGTTTATGGATAGCATAGATGGATGATGAAGAAGATGAAGAAGGTGGAATGGAATTCATATTAGGTCATAAGAAATCCCTTGTGAAGTTTTGTGTTTAAAATGACTTGANGACATGGAATGATAAGAAGTCTATGAAAACACTCAAGCACCCAAGTAAGTGAAAGAGTACAAAGAATATTGAGTTCCCTTGAAGCCACACCCTCTGCAAACCTTTAAATCCTTCCCAATTCCAGAAACTACCAAGGTCACAAATTTATTAAAAATTTATTTAATGAATGGGACCTCAACTGCCAAAGCAAGGAAAACCATAGAGTTTGTGAATGGGTGAAGGTCGTGGACTCACTGCATGTTACATGAAAAAGAAACCATGACTTGGCCATTGGTATAAAAATTTAGAAATAAAAACTAGACATTAGCAAATAAAATATAAAGCATAAACTACCATTAGTAACAACTATAGCACCACTATGTCCTATTGGCACAAAGCATATTTATTAGCAAAAATTAGAAAATCACACTCAAGAAAAGTAAAATATATAAGAAAGTGTAAAATATTCAAGAAAGATCTAAATGTACTAACAATGGTGTAAAAAAAATGTGTAAAGAAAATCAAAAAGGTGTAAGAAACAAATGTGTAAAACAAAAAATAGAAAACCTGAGGAGCCATGTGTATGATTAGTATGGATGGCCATCTCCCCCATGACTGTGTTGGAAGGAGGAGATCCAAAAAATTGAGTGTGGTTGTCCATCCATTGAGGCATTTGTTGCACTGAATTACTTGGGCTCATGAAAAGACTTTACTTGTCGAATGTTGACTAACTACTTTTTATTTGGGTTCTCACATTTGTATATGATCATGGCCCCAGAAGAAAATGTTTTATATATTATATAAGGATTAGTTTTCTGAGGTACATGTGTGGGGTTCCAATAAAGAACCTTATCTCCTAGTTGAAATTTCACTTTCTATATTCTACAGTAATGTCATTGCTTGTTGAATGCCTTGTGCACTTCATTTGAAGATATGACCACTAACCAGTTTTTGTCTAGTACATTGAGGTTAATTAGTCTTTCTTTTTGTGCTAGACTTAGGTCAAAATTCAAACCACAAGCTGTTGAGAGTGTATCAAGCTTGGGTTGAATTAGGAGTGTTGGAAGTTTCTCATACACTAACTCATAGGGACAATAGCTAATAGGGAGTTTCCATGTTGAGCGGTAGGCCCAAAGGGCATCATTGAGTTTTGTGCTCCAATCTCTCATATATTTGCTAATAGTTCTTAATAGAATCTTTGTAATCTCCCTATTAGTTACCTCTATTTTACCATTGGCTGGGGTGATAGGATGTTGTTAATTTATGTTCAACCCCAAAATGTTGCATCAACTTCTAAAAGGTGGCACCTATAAAATGGGTTTCAATATTAATGCACACAGCACACCAAACCTATTTACAATATGTTTTTGTACAAATCTAGTAGCAATGGTTGATGTATAGTTGGTGATGGCTATTACTTCTACCCATTTGGTGTAATAGTCAATTGTTATGATCATGTATGCCTTTTCATTAGACATGGGTGTGATGGGATCCATGAAAATAATGCCCCATATGTCAAAGGGCTCTAGTGGTTGAATCCACTATTGAGGACCCTCCATTCCTGTAGTCATCCCATCATCTTGTTGATAGCACTCACAGTATCAAAAAAATCTTGATGGAAGAATACTATTGGCCTACAATCTTCATAGCATCTTGTTGATTGTAGGCCAATAGTATTCTTCCATCAGGATTTTTATGGTTGTACATCTCCTAGCATAATGACCTCCATAAGGGCCTTCATGAGCATCTTGAAGAATGTGCAATTAGTCCACATTAGGGACATACCATTGAACCAGGCCATTAGCACACACCTTGTAAAGATGTCCATTGATTTCCATGAAGTACTTAGCCTAATGAAGAAACTATTATTTCTTTCTAAAGTCTATATTTTGTGGCATCTCTTGAGTGAGAAGGTAAGTGAGGATACCATCATACTATTTTGGTTCTATGAGCATTTATTCATCTATTATTTCTGTAAAAAGTAGTTCATCTAGAAATTGATCGGAGAGTGAGCTCTCCTCCTCTTTGTTATCCCATCTTAACTAAGAAAGATGGTCAACAACCACATTCTTAATCCCTTTCTAATCTATCATTGTAAGATCAAATTCCTGTAAGATCACTAGCCACCATATGATACGGGGGCTCACCATTTGCTTGTTCATTAAGAAGAAGATGGCACTATCATCTATGGGCACAAACACCTTATATCCAAGCACATAGTTCTTGAACTTTTTAAGAGCATACACCACTGCAATTAGTTCTTTCTCAGTTGTGGTGTAATTCAACTATGCACCCACAATGCTTCAACTCACACAATGGATGTAATATGGATGTTTCTTATCATCCAACTATGTAAGCACAACTCCCAAGGCATAATTAGATGCATCTACCATTATGTGAAATGGTCTAGACTAGTCTCGTGCCCATAAAACTAGAGTTTCTACAAGTTTATTCTTTAGCTATTGGAATGCTTGTTCAGACTCCTTAGTTCACATGAATGGAGCATCTTCCTTTGTAAGCTTGACTGATGGGACACGATATCGCATAGGCCGCGATATCGCACCTTCCCTATGATATCGCGTACACGATATCGCAACTCATTGCCAGTTATATAAATAAGAGGTGGCTCTCCCTTGTTTTCCCATCTAAATCTAGACCTTAGCCAAACTCTTGCCATTTTTCCATTCCAGAGTTAGAATAATTTCCATGTGCCCACAGTAGGAGTCCCAAAGTGAATGGATCTTTATTCGAGCAATTCTATACCTGAGCACACAATTGTGTACAGCAATAAAGATGAACTTTTGGATAAACCTTGCAATATATGGACTAAGCTAAATAGGACTTTAATTATTGTTAAATGTTTAAATGCTTTCTTAAGGACTTAATCTCTCTCAACCCTCAACTCTCATAGTTAAGTGCATTCAGTACGACCGCTTCGAGCACGTGCATTACACTTGGTAATCCCAGTAACGAATAGCATTTCGTAATCCCAGCAGCGTTGCATTTGTTCAAGGTGTGAAATGGCAAGTGGGAACGGATACTGATGCTAGGGTAATTAAGGCTTAGTTAGTTAAAGTTAATTACTTAGTTTCTTCACCCTTTCCTCTCTTAACATAGGCAATAAAGACATAAAAGATATAAAAATCACATGCCTTAAGCTTACTTAACCATACAACCGTGAAAAATACAAGTAAGCTTGGGAGGACAATGATTGATTAACCTTAGTTGTTCCATAAGGCATGTAGGCACTTAGTCTGTGGAGTTCGACCAGATCACATGTGCAATGCTCGTATTCGTATGTTTGAGTGTAGAGGTACCTTGCCACTCATCATTGGCACCGTTGCCGAGGTCTAAGTTGTTTGTGCACTAAGTAGAACATGGGAAATCATCCACATCGTTGGAAAGCTTAAACAAACCCTTAGGATTAATCAGAAGAAAATTTAAACAACGGTCAATAGCACACCGACAAGATAACAATGTCTTCTTCTTCTCATAAAAGCACTTCACCACCTAGAGTTGGCAGCACAACATACATAACCAAGACCTACCAATTCCTCAAGAGTATCAGGTAGTGTATACTCATCACGATGAGTATATACCCGATTTTACCTTTATCCTCCATCAGGATGAACAATTGTGTTGGCGAGACTTGCAAGGTAACATAGTGTTACCCCTAGATCATGCAGTCCCTAACATGCTCCTTCGTGCTCTTACACAGATAAACATGATGGAGCTATATATTGAATACGTTGCATGTGATTATGACACAAGGGATTACCGTCCCACAACAGTGCAACGTTTAAGGGACTCGCGGCGAGAGAGCTACCATACCTCATTGAAGGGTAAAAGGGTCCTGCACATCCTAAGCGAAATTGGAGATGGTGAACCAGTTATAATAGGTTCTCCATCAAATGATGTTCATCCTCCTAACGATGGTGAGGAGGTGGAGTATCAGAACCTACACTCCAAAATTCATAACCCTGGTTCTGATCCCCATGAACACCAAGTGTTCAATGAGGGAAAACAAACAAATGATAAGAACGGGTAGTCTGATCGTCATCACAATTGGGGCCGTAGCCACCAAAGAGAAGGTAAGAAACATCATCATGGTGATGGTTCCCCTTCTTCTTCACCTTCATCACATCATTCACCCTCTCCTTCCACATTAGGACGTAGTCACAAAGAGCACAACTGTGAGGACAAGGGTAGGCATAATGAGAACCCTTGACGAGAGAGTCAAGAGCGAGGACGAGGGCATTCGAGAGAATCAAGGCATGGTAGAAGGAAAGTAGGGAACCGCATAGGCATCATAGATGCCATGAAAGAAATGACAATGATGAACCCCTACTTACCACCCAAAGTATGTTAGATATTACGGAGGCTGTGAGGATACCTACAGGGCACCAGAAAGATAGTTGGATCAAGAGACTAAACATGAATAATATCCCCCGATTTGAGGGGGGATATGATGCTGATCTGAAAAACCACTTACAAGCATTCCACGATTCTTGTGCCTTGTAGAATATTGTATAATAAGTGGCAGAAGTTAAAGTTATTCCCAAGGATACTCATAAAAGAAGCAGAAAGTTGGTACCGGTCCTTAGAACCAGAATCCATTAGACGGTGGAGTACGATGCTAAAACTGTTTAATGATAAATATCAAACGTACTCTAGAGAGTCCAACTTGCAGAAACAGATCTAAGGATGGAAGCAAGGTAATCATGAACCCTTGGATGCTACCATGGGCCAATATTATGCATTGTTACATCGTTGCCCCAGCCACGGCTATGCACAACGGGATCAACTTTGCCACCTCGTGGATGGGCTAAGACATGAAACCAGGAGAACCCTTGGAACATATGCCCAAGGGAGATTATCTAAGCTTAGGTTCCATGAAGTTCATAGATTGTTGGAGCAAGTAGCTAAGGAAGAAGAAGAGCTATGGAAAAGAGAAAGCGTGGAAGAGTATAATTGCAATCCTTCCCTTCAAAAGAAGGGAGTAAGATTCTGTGAGGAAGAGGATGAGTCACCACTTGAAGAGTTGGTGAATAGAAAAACCTTGCCACTTCAAAAGTTAACAACCAAAGTGTCGGCTAAGGTAGATCAAATGTGGGACTCCTTAGATAGTAGATTAGAAACTTTTTTAAAAATCGTAGAGGAGTCTAAGGAGCGAAGTAGTGACCATGATAAGAAAAAGAGGAGAGATTTAGACCATGCACATAATAAGGGTAAGGGGAAAATGACTATCACCAATGAGGTTGTGGATTCCAATATGAACAATGATGGTGGATGTGAAATATGCTAGTATGACCATCCTAAGGAATGTTGCCCAATAATCTCACATCTGCAAGAGTTTGGGGTGTATGCACTCAACCCAAGACTTAACAAATGACAAGCACCATGAAGGTTACCTTATCCCCAAGGTAACCCAAGGTAGTTCCACCAACCCTTAACATATTATCCAAGTGGAACTCCACCACAACCTATCAAGCAACACCAATACCCATAATCATGAGGGATGCCACCACCTAGGCAACAATACCCTTACCGGCAATCAAATCCATATGGCTATTACATGAAGTAGCCAGTTTCTCCAAGTAACTCTATGGGTCAAGTAACCCCACAACATCACTACCAAGTTCGGGAGTATTTTAGGATTCCCTCTCCTGGAAGAGACACTCCACATGCATACCATCCTCCGAATCCATCTGCATCTTTTACGCTAATAGTTCCACTACCACCTACTCCAACGATGCAAGGGGAACTCCCCACTTAACCGCAGCAATGTAATGCTACGAGAGCTATGAACCTTCAACCCACTACTGGTTCTAACAACCGTACAAAGAGAAGACCCTTCTTTAGAACCAACAGTCCAAACAAGCTCTCACAACCACAAGCAGTTGAGTCTATGAACGTTCCTCCATCAAATAAGGCTTTGGAGCTCCCTTCAAATCAACAACAGAGCTCAACGCACATATTTACGTTAACACATACCATCACTAACTGGATAAAGGTGGGCCACCTTCCTAGGAAATTCTTTGACCCCAAAAGTCCCTTAATCTATCTCCAAGTCACTAGGAATAAACCATGTAGGGATCTCCTTGACTCAGGTTTCGGAGTCAACTTAATATCACAAGAAATGTATAAATCCTGGAACCTGACTCAACTAAAGAAGAGCAATATTCAATTAGATCTAGCTGACTAGTCCATCACTGTCCCCTTGGGACTTGTGGAGGACATCATTACTACTTTGTGTGGTTGGTCATACCCAGCTGATTTCCTAGTGATAAAAGTCAACAATAATAAAAGGGACTTCCTAATTATAATGGAAAGGGCATGGTTAAGTACCATAAACACATGCCTAGGAATCCGCAATCTTTCCCTGGAAATATCTAAGGAAAACTCTTATGGAAAGATCGAGAAGAAGAAAGTTCCATGCATCACATACAGTGATACAAAGGGTGATGATGTACAGGAGTGCTCAGCATTTCCTGTATGCAACCGGTGTGCCCAAGAAACTCAAATGCAAAGGTGCATGTATGTAGCAACCACACAATAAGAAAACACCCAGTGGTTGATAGCTAATAAGGAGAGCAACTCACCAACATGCATGGAACTAACTAGGGGAACAACAGGCAACCGCAGCGAAAGCATAGATACATTGGAGTATGAGCATCACCAACTTCCAATCCTTAACCTGAAAACATCAATTGGGAGAAGTTGGACACTCCTAAAAAATTCAAACAAATGCTCATTATTTCAGATTTCTCCCTTTCAATTCATTCATGGGGGAGATGGCCACCTATGCTGATTAACTGAGGCCCTCAGTTCTTTTAAGTTTTTGTTTTCCACATTTTTGTTTTACAAAATTCTTTAACTTTTCTTGTTTTTGTTTTACAACATCGTTTATACTTTTTCATTTCTTTGTGTGTTTGATTACTTTGTTTGATTCGTCACTTAATAAGTGCTCTGAAGATGGTATGAACTATATTCCATTGATTGCTAATGTTTGGTTTTTACCTTTAAGATATGATGTTGATACTAAGGTATG
>MNCI01027123.1:171889-204445 GCA_015680685.1 Gnetum montanum | reverse complement strand
GTTACTTGGGAGAGAAGTTAGGTGAGATATTTTTGAATATGTAACTTCCCTACCTACCTTGGAACCCTATAAAAAGGCTTCAGGGGACATTGGGGGAGGGGAAGAATATGGGGACATTAGGAGATATCATCATCACTTCTCACACTTGGGATCAAAGAAGATTTGTAAAGAAGATTGTTTGCAAGATAGCTTGCTAGAATAAAGATTTCAGCCTCTTTGTCATGGTCCATGAGTTATGCATTTCATTTTTTGTTTTGTTTAAATTGCTTAGCTAGTGGTTTAGATAGTATCATCCTTGGCAAGTAATTTTGGGATTTTTAGATTGCCCTTACTGTTCTTGTTGCCCGATAGAAATTTCTATTAAAATTTTGCCATAGAAGCGCTTGTGTTTAAAAGCCTTAAGAACATTCTAGTAGTAAATTTCATTATTGTGCAACGTGTGGGAACTGCTATTGGGATTGTTGTAAGAGAGCCTTTGTTTGTAGTCACGTCGTTGAACAATTTAGTAGTCGAGAGGGTTCAGAAAATCTTTGGTATTTTGATGGGACCAGAATAGCTTCTTTTTATCTTTAAAGTGAATTCTCGTGGTATTTCAATCAGAAATTGTCAAGTCTTTTAAAGGTTCTATTTGAATGCAATCGTTGACATCTATTATCTACTCAAAATGGAGTCTCGTACGTGGTAGTTTACGCAGCAATTTTTGGTAGCATAATAGGATTGTCTTGAAAATATTGCTTGTTTGAGCCTTGGAAGTTTGAACAATTCATAGATATTGAATTTGGGATAGCTTTATTGCAAAGTGTTTACTCCTGTCATTTTGCCTTGTTTAAATATTTGAGTTCTACACAAATCTTGCTCTATTTCTAGTTTTCTTGTGGAACTATCTCTTTCTCTGGGGAAAATTAGGAGTAGATTTCGGAGTTGTGCTCAAATGTTTTTGCAAAATTTTATTTGTTACAAGTAGGTATTATAAGGACCGTGTAGACTAGGCAGTTGAACAAAATAGAAAATTTTCAAGAACTCACAGTACTTGGCAAAGTTGGCTGAATCTCTTTAAAGTAAGTCATTTGTAGTTCACACATAACGCAATTGTTACATTTTACACAACCACACGCTGCAACAGCACATACACATACTCACATTAACTACTAAGTTTATTTGGAGGTATCTAGGCCTTGGTGTTGCCAGAGACCAGCAAGCACCTAAATCCTGTTCGAGGACACTCATTGGTGGTCGCGTCCCAAACGATCGCCAACAGATACTAAGGTATGGTTCTTTTGGTATAATAGGAAATGAGTACACATCATCCATGCATCCATAAATCTTTATGGTCTTTCTTAGCTTGGAACTGTATAGTCCCTTTCTTTAAAATAATAAGAACTATCAACGAATCGGTGACTGGGCATTTCTCAAACTAAGGAAGGACTCAAGGATTGAAAAGGATGTGGCTTCAAGGGAACTTGATGCATTTGTGTTGGCCATTCTCTTAGGTTCTTGGATGTTTTTTTCTTAAGTTTTCTTACTATTTCGACATTGCCGCATTATCGAGAAGCTGAGCAAATAAAATAAATAAGTCTTTGCATGGTGTGGTTCTCATGAAAAACACACAAAAAATAGTGGGAATTCAAAGCACACCCCTTAGATGAAATAATCACTTGGGCTACAAGCACTAGTTATGGAACTAAAATAAATATGTTCTCTCCAACTAAGGCCCTTCTTGCTTCCTACCTTCTCCTTTTTCGTTTCATCAAAATGGTGGTGACTCTTTAGAGAAGGCATTCTTGTTACTTCGGGAGGATGGATTAACCAAATGTATTAATGCGAAGTCACTGGATGTCGATGGTTTGAGGCTGGATTTGGAATGAGATCTACTAAGTCATATTAATCATTAAATACACAAGGGGTTGTATACCACCTTGTTTTTGAGATTCCATTCCATTCTCTTCTCTCCATCCTTCTTTTTCCATTTATCACCTCATTGTCAGTTGTATCAGTAGTCTATATTTTAGTGGATGCATTATCTTCTTTTTGGTAAAATCTTGTGGTTAAGAATTTAAATTTTGTTTCCAAATGACATTTCTAGAGCCTACAAACTCTTTGAATGTGGGATTGTCAAGGCATTAAGGGCATGAGCCTACTTTGGGGAGGCCCCACTGGCATTCCTATTTGGTGCATCAATTAATTTCTTTCCCTTAAACATTTTTGCAATCAATTTCTATTTTTTTCATTTCCATCTTTAACATCCATTTCATCAGCGTTATAGTTGTCTCTTTTTCCATATTTCTTATTCCTTATCTTTTTCCATTCTCTTGCTACCAAAGGTTCACGATTAGTCATGGGGGTCCTGGGCCAATTTTTTCAATTTTCTCCTAACCCCTACACCTTTGGTAGTCACCAATATTATATCTCCAAAATCCACAATTAGCCATACCACAACTTAGCCAATGGACTTTTCACTGAAGCAAGGTATCAACTGCATTGTGATTCATTTACCCTTGCTAATATGCAACTGTGTTATGTGTGTAGATGGTAATCATACAACAACGGATTGGATCTGGAGGGAACACTTGGAATGGATCGGTGCTGAAGTAGTTATGCAAGGAACAAGATTGATGGCACGCTTATGGATGGACAACGAAAGGTGAAATCTTGACGTTGGTAGAAGCAGACTTCTTCTCTCTTCTCTCTTCTCTCTCAGCTACCAAATAAAGCCTAATGTCAAATGTATAAAGTGTTCACTCTTGTTGTCGTGAACACCAGTTTTTTCATGCTTTGTAATGATGATCCATTCACATGTCATCCCATTCACCATTAGTTCCATTCAAGTTAATAATCCCATACCTTCCCAATATTTTGTAAGGAACTCAAGGATGAGTTTTTATTTAGTCATGGGGGTATGATGGGACACGATATCGCATAGGCCGCAATATCGCATACGTGGTATCGCAACCCATTGCCAGTTCTATAAATAAGAAGCAGCTCTTCCTTATTTTCCCATCTAGATCTAGACCTTAGCCAAACTCTTGCCATTTTTCCATTCCAAAGTTAGAATAATTTCCATGTGCCCACAGTAGGAGTCCCAAAGTGAACAGATCTTTATTCGAGCAATTCTATACCTGAGCACACAATTGTGTACGGCAATAAAGATGAACTTTTGAATAAACCTTGCAATATATGGACTAAGCTAAATAGGACTTTAATTATTGTTAAATATTTAAATGCTTTCTTAAGGACTTAATCTCTCTCAACCCTCAACTCTCATAGTTAAGTGCATTCAGTACGACCGCTTCGAGCATGTGCATTACACTTGGTAATCCCAGTAACGAATAGCGTTTGGTAATCCTAGCAGCGTTGCATTTTTTCAAGGTGTGAAATGGCAAGTGGGAACGAATACTGATGTAGGGTAATTAAGGCTTAGTTAGTTAAAGTTAGTTACTTAGTTTCTTCACCCTTTCCTCTCTTAACATAGGCGATAAAGACATAAAAGATATAAAAATCACATGCCTCAAGCTTACTTAACCATACAACCATGAAAAATACAAGTAAGCTTAGGAGGACAATGATTGATTAACCTTAGGTGTTCCATAAGACATGTAAGCACTTAGTCTACAGAGTTCAACCAGATCACAAGTGTAACGCTCGTATTCATATGGT
Organism: Gnetum montanum; assembly: GCA_015680685.1. Classification (NCBI taxonomy): domain Eukaryota; kingdom Viridiplantae; phylum Streptophyta; class Gnetopsida; order Gnetales; family Gnetaceae; genus Gnetum; species Gnetum montanum. The sequence continues at coordinate 200,791 of MNCI01027123.1, read as the reverse complement.
TGAGTGTAGGGGTACCTCGCCACTCATCATTGACCAACAACTTTGTGATCTTAAAAAATTCTATATAAAACAATGGTAGTAGCTAGTGTGTCCAATGGATGTCTTTAACTATCTCTAGTTGGCATGTGATTCCTTGGATGACCCTTATCTTTTCTGGGCCTACCTCAATCCCTACCTAAGTAATTCTGTAACCCAGTACTATGCCTTTCTAGACCATTAAATGGCTTTTCTACTAATTGAGCCTAAGGTTTGTTTCAACACATCTCTTTAATACTTACTTAAGGTAGTCTAGGGCTTGCTCAAATGTAGCCCCATAGGTAAAGAAGTCATCCATAAAGACTTCTACCCTACTACCAATTTGCTATTAAAAAATACTAATGACCAAGCGTTGGAATGTTGTAGGGGCATTGCATAGACCAACTGGCATCTTGCAATATGCAAAAGTTCCCCAAGGGCTCATGAATATTATTTTTTCCTAATACTCTGGCATAATCTGGATTTGGTTATAGCTATTATAACCATCCAAGAAACTATAATAACAATGCCAAGATATAGTCTCCAACACCTGGTCCACAAATGACAATGGGAAATGACCTTTAAATGTTTCCATATTCAACAATGTAAAGTCAATGCAAAACTACCACTTACCATCTTTCTTTGGCACAATTACAAGTGGGCTAACCCATTCGCTATTTGCAATGGAATAGATGAACCCTACCTTGAAGAGTTGTTCTATTTTCTCTTTGACAAACTGCTTCAACTTGAGGTTTAGCTACCTCTGTGACTACCTTTTTGGCTTTATGGCTAGGTTGATGTAGGTACAATCCTGGCATATCCATGGATCAATTCCAATCAATTTAGGATATGACCAAGCAAAGGCTTTTGGCATTTGTTGATCACCTTCAATAGCTTATCTTTTTGTTTGGGAGCAAGATTTGCATTGATGATAACTGGCTTACCATTGTTTTAAAATGCATACTTCATGCTGATTGGTATAGTTTTTAACTCCAAGGGCTCTTACTTGAAATTATCATGAGTTTTCAACTCTTCCCAATAGGTATCATCATTTTCATCATTAGAGAGTTGGTGATGAACTTGCTCAAGTTCATCCATATCTTTGACATAGGCACAAGTTAGGCTCTCAATAGGTTCCATGCATAATGCGCTACTATTAAAGTCAACTTTCAACCACTAGGTACCCTCATCTTTTGTGGCTACTATGTATAAGCACCTTTGGATATCTGTTTGATGTGTAGAATGATTGCATGCTTTAATGAATGTAATTTTAATGGACCAAATATTCTGCACACAATTACACATGTTATCGCTATACGCAATGCATGGAACTTGCTTCTTCTCAAGTCATTCAAATTCATTTTCCTTGAAGATTTTCAAGGAGAGGTCCCTAATGCCCATTTGTGCATCAATAGTGCTCAACCATGCATGTCCCATAATGATGGGGAAGTCACCTTTGTAGTTTTCCACCTTGATCACTAGAAATTGGCAAGATAGGACAACCCACAAACTATGGTCACAATATCCTCCACTAACCCCAAAGGGATAGTGATTGGCTAGTCTGCCAATTCCAAATGGATATTGCTCTTCTTAAGAGGTGGTAGATTCTAGGCCTTGTACATGTCATAGGAGATGAGATTTACACCAAAAGTAAAATCATGAAGAGCCTTGCATGGCTCATGTCTAATGATCTATAAGTAAATAAGAAGACTTCTTGGGTCAGATCTTTTTGTGGGAAGGTTGTTAGCCTTGATCTAATCAAAAACAACATGAGTTAACATCATGGTGTGGATCTGAGGTGGTGTTTGGTTTGAAAGGCTCTCGAATGTGTTTGATGCAGAGGATGAGGGTGTTGGAGACATGGGGCAACCAGCCAAATTAGATTGTAAGGGTTTGGGAGAACTATTGGGTCAAAAAATGGTTATTTCATAGATCAATTGTCTGCACCACTCGACTACAAGGCCAATTGTAAATTTATAGCCCCCATAGCATTTCATTGTTGCAGCTGTGAGAGAGTTTTTTCTTGCATAGATGGAGTAGGAGGTAACTAGGTCAAGGGTAGAGGGATGTGTGTAGATGGATGTAGAGGGTGGTATGGATATGGGTGCTTCCCTTGAGTAGATGATGAATGAGTTCAATGGTACTATGGAGGATAATAGCGATGTTGGAATAGGCTTGGCTTACAGAGCTCCATGGAGAAATGGGTTGCTAAACATAGTACCTATATGGATTTGGTTGTCTGTAAGGATGCTGCTGTTTTGGTAGTGGCAATCCCCACAACTATGGTTGCAACCACTCCTAGTATTGCTCATATGATTGTGGTGGAGCTCCACTTAGATAGTAAGCTTGTTGTTGCTAGTGGAATTTCCTTAGATTGCCTTGAGGATAAGGCAATTGTCTTGGTGCTTGCCTCCATGCTAGTTGAGGATTCAATGCATACATCCCAAACTCTTATAAGTGTGACACCATAAGACAACATCCCTTAGTATGGTCATATTGACAAATGTCACATCCAACATCATCATCAGAGTCTATCTCCACAACTTCTTCTACTGTAGCAGCTTTGTCCTTACCCCTTTGGTAGGCATGTTCAGCTTCTTTCCACCTCCTACGGTTGTAATCACCATTCTGATCTTTGGATTCTTTAGCAATCTTCATAGTATTTTGGAATTTTTCATCCAAAGAGTTCCATAATTTATCAACCTTTGCTGAAATATCCAAAACAAATTTTTGGATGGGCAAGGCTTGCCTATTCATCACTTCATTGAGTGGTGACTCCTCCTCATCACAAAATCAAACCTCCCTTTTCCTGATGGAAGGATCCCTATTATATTCTTCTACACTTTCCCTTTTTCACAACTCACATTCTTCTTTTGCTACCTACTCTATCAACCTTTGTATCTAATGAGCTCTTAGTTCGAATAGTCTCCCTTGGGCATAAACTCGAAGAGTTCTTCTGGTTTCTGCTCTGAGCCCATCTATGATGTGGTGGAGTTGTTCCCTCTAAGAATAACTATGTTTAGGGCATTTATGTAAGATAGAATAATATCTACCCATGGTGGCATCCAAGGGTTTATGTGTTTCCTTGTTTCTAGCCTTAGATTTTCCTTCTCAAATTAAACACTCTAGAGTATGTCTAGCAATTGTCATTAAATAGTTCTAGCATGGTACTCCATCTATGAATGGATTCTAGTTACAAGGATTCGTACCAGCTTTCCACCTCTTTGATGAGCATCCTAGGGAATAACTTCAATTTCTACTAGTTATTTGTTATGTTTTTTAAGGTGCAAGCATTGTGAAAGCCTTGTAGATGGTTTTGCAGATCAAAGTTATATCCCCCCTCAAATCTTAGGATATTGTTCATGTTTAAGCACTTGATCCAACTATCTTTCACATGCCTAGTTAGGATCTTAACTACCTCTGCAATGTTAAGCATGCTTCAAGTTGCAAGTAAATGCTCATCATCATCATTATTTCATTATTGTAAATGATGTCCTTTATTACCACTTCAATTATTATGGGCATGGTGATTAGTATTATTGTCCTACTACTCACCTCCATCATGATTGTTCCTTCTATAACATTTTTCAGAACTAGAAGAAGAAGAAGAAGAATATGCAGGTGAAGAGGGCAAAGAGGGAGGAGGACTGCCACCACCATAATATCTACCAACTTCCCATCAATTGTCACAGCCACATTCATCAAGTTTCTTATCATCTTGACGCTTGTTCAAGTCCCTACCTTGATTATCATCTTTATCTAAACCTAGTTTGTTAATAGTGAAATGTAGATTCAAGTTCACACCCCCACCACCAATAACAAGGGGTGGGGAATTTTTATGTTGAAAGCCTCCAGATAGAGGGTTCTCATTGTCATTTTCCCTTCACAAAGTCATGTTACTTCTCCTGGTGTCGATCACTCTAGCATTGTGTTTCAGTCGAATAGTAGTCCTAGTAGTTATAATCATGCACAATGTACTCCTGTTAAAGATCATGCATGCCTAACTTCTTAAGAGTTTGAAGTAGCATCATTGACATAGGTCAATAGAGAGGCATTACAATGTTGCCTTCCATGTCATTCCATCACAATTGTTCATCTTAATGTAGGATAAAGGTGAAATCAAGCACATACTCATCTGGATGAGTATATGCCACCTTACACTCTTATGGAACCAGTGGTTTAACATTGTTACACTTGAGAGAAGAAGACCTTTTTGCAAACAAATAAAATATCAGTGTGCTTATATAATTATATTACATGTGAAAGTGATGTTGACTTTGGGGTTCGTTCAATGATGTTAATGATGTTCACTAATTCTAGATAATGCACATTTCAAACAAAAAGAGTCCCCAGCAATGGCATTGATGATGACTGGCAAAAGGTACATCTATGCTCAACCATACAAATCACGAAACGTTCACACATGAGCTGGTTGAATTCCACAAACTTTATGTCTTCTGGTATACTAGTCATCTAGTAAGTAAACCTCACCCTAATGGTCATTCGTTGTCTTCCAAATTACACTTGTGACATACAAGGTATGGTTAAGTGTAATTGAGGCATATGATTTTTATTATTTTATGTTTTATGTTCCTTGTTACATAAAGTAGAGAGATGAAGTAATTTGATAACTAATTTAATTTAACTACTTAACTAGTCTCTAACTGGTCCTAACATAAGCATCCAACCCCACTTTCCATACATGTCCTAAACCCATGTATCCACTACTAGGTTACAAGTGCTATGTTACTAGGTGAACCAAGCAATAACACTACTAGGATTACCAAGAAAATACATGTTTATGCTCAAAGCAATCATACTTATGTGTTTACTTAATTGTTATTTAGCCTATCTCACTTAATTACTTAATTAAATTAATTATTAAAAAATTGAATAAATAATTGAAAACATTAAATACATGAATGAAACATTTAAGCTATCAAGAATGCTACAAAGTTTATCAAGAAGCTCATCTTTATTGCCCTACACACTATCGTGCTCAGGTACAATAGTGCTCAAATAAATATTCGTACACTCAATGACTCCTGCTGCGAACACTCAGGAAAATATTCTAACTTTCAAATATAAAAACTACAAGAGTTTGGCTACTACTATGACTTCCCTCCCCATAAACATGGCTGTGAGCTCATATTTATAGTCTTTATTATAGGGCTACATCGACGAGGCCGCGTAGACATAGCAAACGCTATATTGACAAGGGCCTATCAATGAGGCCATGTCAGTAGGGGTCCATCAATGCAATGCTTTTATGCTCATCACCCTTGAAGTCACACCCTATTCAAACCTTTGAATCTTTTGGAAACTACCAAGGTCACAAGTTCATTAAAGTTTTATTAATGAAAAAGGGACCTCGTATTTCCAAAATAAGGAAAATCATAGAGTCTGTAGATGGGTGGACAACATGGACTCACTACCTATACCATGAAAAAGAAACTTTGTCTTATTCATCAGTTATCAAAATTCAAAAATAGAAACTAGACATTAGCAATCAAAGACATTAAATACAAACATTAGCAAAAACCTACAACATCACTTTGTCTTGTTGGCAACAAAGCATTTTTTTAGAAAACAAGAAGAAAAATTCATACCAAAATATAGTAAAATATAAAAGAAATTATAAAATATTTAAGAAATTCAAAATGTAGCTATGATGTTGTAAAATTAAAATTGGAAAAATAACAAAGTATAAAAGAAAAAGGTATAAAACAAAGAAAGTGTAAAAACAAAAAAGTAGAAAAAAATGAGGAGCCACTGATATGGTTATCACATATAGCCATCTTCTCCATGATTGAGTTAAAAGGAGGAGACTCAAAAGATTTAGCGAGGTTGTCTATCCGATAAGGTGTTGCTTGCACTAGCTTTCCTGGGCTCATTGAAAGGTTTTACTTATTGCATAAATGGCCCTAGAAGGAAAGGTTTCTTAAATGATATAAGGCCCTTCCCATAATGTTTGGAACTTAGTTCGTTGAGGTATGTGTGCAGTGTTCCAGTAGAGGACCTTGTCTCTAGGTTGAAATTTAATTTTTCTTATTTCAAAGATCATGGTATTCTTTGTTGAATGCCTTGTGCACTTCATTCAAGAATAGGACCACCAATCGATTCTCATCTAGCACATTGATGTTGATCAATCTTTCTTTGTATGCTAGGATTAGATCAAGATCTAAGTTACATGTTGTTGAAAGTATACGGAGCTTGGATTACATGGGAAGAGTTGGAAGTTTTTCATACACTAGCTCATAGGGAGAGTAGCCTATAGGGAGTTTCCATGTGTAGCAGTAGGCCCAAAGGGCATCGTTAAGTTTCATTCTCCAGTCTCTCTTATATTTGCTAACTATTCTCGTTAAGATCTTTATGATCTCCCTATAAGTGACTTTAGCTTGACCATTGCCTTAGGGGTGATAGGGTGTTGTTACTTTATGTTCAACCCCCAAGCATTACATAATCTTGCTAAAGGTAGTGCCTATAAAGTGAGTACAACTATTAAAAATTAGTGCATGCGACACTTCAAACCTATTTACAATATTCTATTGGACAAACCAAGTAGCAGTGGAAGATGTACAGTCAATAATGACTGCTACATTTTCCCATTTGATACAATAGTTAATAGTGACTATTACTTACACCTTTCCATTTGACATGGGTGTGATGGAACCCAGGAAGTCTATGCCCTAAATGTCAAAGGGTTCCATTGGTTGAATCCACTATTGAGGCCCCTCCATTTGAGCGGTCATCCCACCATCTTGTTGATAGCATTCACAAGAGTGGAAGAATTGGTGATAGTCCTTGAAGATTATTGGCCAATAATATCCTACCATCATGATCTTAATGGTCATGCATCTCCTTGCATAACAACCCCCACAAGGGCCCTCATGAGCATCTTGGAGAATGCATAGTTGATCCGTATCAAGAACACACTAACAAACTAGGCTATCGATGCACGCCTTGTAAAGGTGTCTGTTGATCTCCATGAAGCATTTGACCTAATAAAGAAACCATTGTTTCCTCCAATGACCTAACTCTTATGGCATCTCTTGAGTGATAAAATAAGTAAGAATGTCATCATACCACTTAGGTTCAATGCGTATTTGTTCATTTATTGCACCAATATGAAGGGGTTCATCAGGAAACTGATTAGAAAGTAGGCTTTCCTCCTCTTTATTATTCCATCATAACTAGGATAAGTGATAAACTACCACATTCTTAGTTTTCTTTTCATCTACTATAGTAAGATCAAACTTCTATAAGATTACCAGCTACTATATGACATGAGGGCTCTTCATTGACTTGTTCATAAGGAAGGGAATGGCACTGTGATTAGTGTGCATAAATATCTTGTATCCAAGCACATAGTGCCTAAAATTCTCCAAGGCATACACCACTGCCATCAGCTCTTTCTTTGTTGTGGTGTAATTAAGCTATGCACCCATAATGCTTCAACTTGCACAATGGATGTAATAAGGACATTTCTAATAATCCAACTGCATAAGTACAGCTTCTAAAGCATAGTTTGATACATCCATCATGATGTGAAATGGATGGGACCAATTAGGTACTCATAGAATTGGAGTTTCTACAAGCTTCTCCTTAAGCTGCTAGAATGTCTTTTTGCATTCATTGGTCCCTATGAATGGAGCATTTTTTTTGTAAGCTCGACCAATGATTTAGCAATCTTAGAGAAATTCTCTATGAATCACCGATAGTAGCCAGTGTGTCCCAGGAATGATCAAACATCTTTCACGGTTTTCGATTGCTGGGTTATTCCTTGGATGATCCTAATCTTTTTAAGATCCACCTCAAACCTTACTTGTGAGATTTTATGCCCGAACACAATGCCCTCCTAGATCATGAGATGGCTCTTTTTCCAATTGAGCTAAAGATTAGTCTCCATGCACCTTTTAAGCACTTGCTTAAGACAACTTAAGGCTTTCTCAAACGTAGTGCCGTAGGTGGAGAATTCATCCATGAAGACTTCCACCCTACTACCAATCTACTATTGAAAAATACTCAAGACAAGGTGTTGGAATGTTGTAGGGGCATTGCACAAACTAAAAGGCATCCATTTATATGCAAAAGTCTCCTAGGGACTTGTGAATGTTGTTTTGGCTTGATCTTTTGACACAATTTGAATCTAGTTATAGTCACTATAACCATCCAAAAAGCCATAATAGCAATTCCCATAAATAACAGTCAACACCTGGTCCACAAATGATAATGGAAAATGATCTTTGAACATTGCCATGTTCAACAACCTTAAGTTAATAGAGACATACTACTTGCCATCTTTCTTTAACAGGATCACGAGTAGGCTAACCCACTCACTATCTACAATGGGATAGATAAATCCCACTTTGAGGAGTTGTTCAATTTCCTCTTTGATGAGCATCAAAGTGTCATGTCAATGAGCCCCTCATGATGTGGCCTCGTTGATGAAGCCCCATTTACATATGCTACCCCATCGATGGGGTCGAATCAACGTAGTGTTTGCTAGGTCTACAAGGCCTTGTCAACATAGTCTTGTAGCAAAAACTATAAATACAAGCTCCTAGCCATGTTTATGCATTATCAAGTCATGGTAGTAGTAGAGCTCTTGCAGTTTATCCATTTGAAAGTTAGAATATTTCTCTGAGTGCTCGCAGCAAGAGTCAAAAAGTGTATAGATCTTTATTTAAGCACTATTGTACCTAAACAACACCAATGTGTATAATAATAAAGACGAGCCTTTTGATCAAACCTTGCAACACTTAGAATAGATTAATGATTTATTTATGCATTCATTGTTTTCATTAAACATATAATTAATTAAGCTAAATTAGACTTTAAGCAACAATTAGTTATTTAAGCTAAATAGATTAAACACATGAGTACGACCACCTTGAGCATAAACACATATTTTCTTGGTAATCTCAGCAACATTATCGCTTAGTATGCCCAATAGTGTAGTGCTTGGTAACCTAGTGGTGGTTATGTGGGTTTAGGACATGTATCAAAGTGGGATTGAATGCTTATGTTAGGACTAGTTAGAGGCTAGTTAAGTAGTTAAATTAGATTAGTTCTTAAACCACTTCATCTCTTTACTTTAGGTACCAAGAAACATAAAACATAAAATGACAAAAAATCATGTGCCTTAATTACACTTAAACCATACCTTGAGCTTCACAAGTGTAGTTGGAAAGATAACAAATGATCTTAGGGCTAGGTTCACTTCCTAGAAGACTAGTGTACTGAAAACTATAAAGTCTACGAAATTCGACCAAATCACATGTGAACGCTTCATGATTCGTATGGTTGGACATAGGCTTACCTCAACAGCTCATCATTGGTGTTGCTGCGAGGGACTCTATTTATTGAAACGTGTGCTATCTAGGATTAGTAAAGACTATTAATATCATTGGATGAACCCAAGGTCAACATCACTCTCACATGACATATAATTACAAAAGCACACTGATATTTTATTTGTTTGCAAAATTTCTTCTTCTTCTCACAAGCATGAAGATGTCAAACCACTGATTCCACAATAATTCAAGGTGGTATATACTCATCCAGATGAGTATGTGCTTGATTTCACCTTCATCTTGCACCAAGATGAGCAACTATGATGGTGTGGTATTAAGGGTAACATTGTAATGCCCCCTGATCGATCTATGCCCATGATGCTACTTCAAACTCTTACAATGTTAGGCATCCGCAAGCTTCAAGAGGAACACATTGTAAATGGTTATGAAACTAGGGACTACTGTCCCAATGACACACAACACAAGAGAGATCGACACTAGGAGAAGCATCATGAGGCTGTGAAGGGGAAATGGTTCACCAATTCCTTGTTCTTGCTGAACCATGATAATAATGAGGGCCCCTTCTTTGAAGGCTCTCAACATGAAAATTCTTCACCCCTGGTTACTAATGATGGGGGTGTAAACCTAAATCTACATTCTACTATCAACATTCTGAGTTCAGAAAAAGATGGTAGTCAAGGTAGGAGCTTGAGCAAGCATCAAGATAATAAGAAATCTAATGAATGTGGCTGTGACAATTGAAGGAAAGTTGACAAACACCATGGTGGTGGTATTCCTCCTTCCTCTTCATCCTCTTCATTTGCAGCCTCTTCTTCCTCTTCTTCTAGTTTTGAAAGATGTCATAGAAAGAATAACTATGATGGAGGTGCTCAATGGGACAACAATATTGATCACCAAGCCTGTAATGAACAAAGGGGTAACATAGGACATCATCGACAATAACAAAATAATGATGATGATGAGCCATTTTTGGCAACTCAAAGCATGCTTAACATTGTAGAGGTAGTTAAGATTCTAACTAGGCATATGAAAGATAGTCGGATCAAGCACTTAGACATGAACCAAGTGGTTTAATAACTAATCTAATTTGAATTTTTGAATTTAATAATTAGATCGAAATGCTAATGTCTGGTTTCTATTTTTGAATTTTTTGACTGATGGCTCGATCATAGTTTCTTTTTTATGGAATAGGTAATGAGTCCACAATACCCACTCATTCACAAACTCTATGGTTTTCCTTGTTTTGGAAGTTTGAGATTCCTTTCATTAAATCAACTTTTAATAAATTAGTAACCTTGATAGTTTTTGGAATTGGGAAGGATTCAAAGGTTTATCTAAGGTGTGACTTCAAGGGGACTCAATACTCTTTATACTCTTCTACTTGCTTGGGTGCTTGAGTGTTTTTCATAAACTTCTTACCATTCCATGTTGTCCAATAGTAGGAAGTCCAATAAAGTATTTGCATGATGTGGTTCCCATACAAAAAGAAAGAAGTAAAAAAAAACAAAGAAAAAAACACATGATGGAAATTCAAAGCACACCCCTTAGATAAATAAATGACCTACAAGCACTAGTTATGAGACTAGAAAGACATGTTACCCATGCCTGAAGGTCCCCTCTAACTAAGGCCCTCTCTCACTTCCTACTTATTTTTTCTTCCCTTTATGAAATGGTGGTTGTTCTGTGGATACACTCTTGTATCTAAGAAGGTGGATTGATCTTGGAGTGGTGATGCAAAGTTACTATAAGAGGATGGTTTTGGGCTGAACTAAGGATGGATCTTTTTAGGTCATTTTAAACACAAAACTCCACAAGGGACTTCTTATGACCTGACTTTGGAATTCCATTCCACCTTCTCCATTGTCCATCTATGCTTACTGTAACTCACCTCACTGCCAAAGTCCATCTTTTTGATTCCATGTCTTGGTCTAACGTACTTGAATTCTTTGGTAGAATTTTTTGGGATTTTGGTCCTTAACTTCCATTAACCATTAGTTACCTATGGGGCCCATGGACTCCTTAGGTTGAGGTTATGCAAGGGCAAACAAGGCATGTGCCTGGTATGGGAAGGATCCACTTACATATCTCTTGGTTGGGTTCAATAAGTACCTTATCCTTAGACATTCTAGCAATTAGAATCTTTTTTACACCCATCTTCTGCATCACATCATGTGCTCCTTTACATATTATGTTCATTAAACACATTCCCCATCAAATTTCTCAATTTGTAAGCATTCAAAGACCTCTTCAATGATTTTATCATCTTCTTGGCTTTTTTGGGATTCCATGGACTCCAAATTCATTGGAAAATTTCTTATATTTTTTGAGATATTCAAATTTGAAAATTTTTCCTATGGGCCCCATATATGAGGCCCCATCAACAAAGCAGACCCGTATACAAGGCCCTGTATATGGGGCCCTGTCAATGTAAGGTAAAATACTATATATAGGCATAACCCCACTTGGAAAGTTTTACCTTTTCTCATAAATGCTAGGAGGGTTTTTTAAATTTTTAGAGTCCAGAACCTTCCAAAGCTCATAACTTCCTAATTGTTTATCCAAATCACTCCATTCTTTGACCCTGCAGCTACTGGAGGTAAGCTCTTTGTTGTGGGGACCACAAATGTGCCATTTTTAACAAAAAATGTTCTGCCATTTTTCTAACTCCCACAAGGATTTAACTAAGAAATCAACTCTCAAACATCAAATTAGAAGAATTAAACCTTTCCAACAAGCTCTGGTGACATCTACAATAAATAATTAATAAAATAATCAATCTATCATGGTCCAAACATAGCCACAGTGTAAATAACTAATGAGAAAAGGTATTCAAATATTTAAAGTTACACATTATATCTACTAATCTATGGATGTGTTATGACCGAAAATGGCACCAAAGAGAAAGCACATGCAAGAAGCAGGACCATCTCAACCAAGGAAGAAATGGCCTAGAATAGGAAGGAGCCAAGAATAGGCCCAAGAAGAACCACTTGTAACCCATGCCACAAGTCTTCTTAGGGAAGAGGTAGAAGTGGAATCTATCAAAAAAAAATTTGAACTAGCAGTAGTAACAAAACACTTACATCAGGATGATGCACCAACACCACAAGCAAATCCAGAGGTGACCTTGACAAAGGCTTGCCTGAATCAGATTAAATTATGAAAGGTCTAGAAAATAGTGCTCCAAGAGTTAAAATTTGGTTCATTCTTGGAATAAGCACCAAAAGAAGTGCAAGACCAACTAAAGGCCTCTCCCATGTGGCCAATCATCACTTCCATTGGGGAGTGGTATATCGNAGGCCTCTCCCATATGGCCAATCATCACTTCCATTAGGGAGTGGTATATCAGAGAGACATTCCTATTCTGGAACAACAAGTAACCCAGATCAATGATAAAAGTCAAGGACATCTTAGTGTCCTACTTCGCATAGGCCATTGCTACAGTGCTTGGGTTGCTAAAAATAAGGGCTTTTCTTGCTAAGATTCCAATGCAAGTAGATCCCAATATTAAGAAAGAATGGGTTCAATGGTGCTATGGTGTCAACCACAAGGATTTTGGCGTGCTCACACTGGTAGAGAGGATCCACTATAAGATTGCAACCTTCCACCTCAATCCCATGGTGAGGCCAAGCAAAATTACCTTCTCTACCTAAGCATGTGCCACTCTAAGTGAAAGATTCCTTGTCAACCTTCTACACCTGATCTATCTAGAGATGGAGAAGTGATTTAAGGAAAATGAATGTGGAAGGAAGACACACCCCTTCCCATGCCTCATCAGGAAACTCTGTTAGAGGGGAGGAATAGCCCATTACATCAATGATGTTGTCAAGCATGTTTCAGTCACCAACTGGGTAGAAATGATGAAAGACAAGATGCCTACAACAACTATCCAAGAAGAGGAGCAGCAACCACCACCTCCACCTACCACTTAAACAATTATGCCAAACATCACTGCAACTACCCAATGATTACACAAATACCAGGAATGGCTCTTGAGTGATTAAGAGCAACGAGTAGGCATGAGTGATGAGGACCCATCCATGTACAAACTAGTAATGAGTCACCTAAATGAGATGGCCCAAACAATTAGTTTGATTGATGGAGGTGGATCTATCTTCTCAGCCCAAAGAACATAGCTACTTGTGAAGTCAAATCCAAGCACCAGAGAGGTCATAGTATCTCTCGTAGAATAACAACCACTCCTAGAAATCTTTGAAAATGCTACAACCTTCTCGGTGTGCTTGGAGGAGGGTGAACGGGCAATTGTATTAGTGATACAACACTAGGGATAGGAGATTGCAACAAAAGTGATCAATGACCATATTACTAAAATGCGCAATGCACCTACAACATTTGCATCAGACATCACTACACTCAAAGATGTGTAGATGTCCACAAGAACCACAAGTGGCAGAATAAATGTAGCATAGCATGAAGAACTGCTGGACTGACTAGTGGAAACTAGGCAATGACTTCTAGATGTCTTTGACCTTTTGAACAATATTACTACAACCTAGTATGAGCTACTAAAGGTAAGGGGTAAGAATATCATCTTGGAGGGGCAACTCAAAACAACCAAGGAACTAAATGAATGCTTGGCTACAAAAGTTGCCAAAGTAAGAGCCCATATTGCTAATCCCACATTCTTCAACCTGATACTAATAAGAGATGAAGTTATGGAATAGCTTCACACTAAACTGAAAGGGGTTGAGGGTGCAATGGAGACTATGGTGTTCTACCAATCCTTGGTAGAGGCCACACAGCACAAGATCCAGAAGGCCTTAGATCAGACCCACCAAGAGAATGTATAATTGACCATAAAGAACCATCACCTACAAAATGTTGATGAGCATAAGCAATAACTAACCAATTTTACCCATCAACAACAATAGCAACTAGCCAAAGAAAACACATAACTAAGGAGATTAGTAGTAGAAAATAGAAATCTCTCAATGAAGGAGGTTTGTGCCCTTCACTAGAAAACTACAATCAAGATGACCACCTAAACATTAGAAGCTCTCAAATTTAAAAAATTCAAAGATCATTATAGAGAGCAGGTTGGTCTACAAAAGGAAGTAAATGAAAAACACATTTAGTTCATGAAGGTGAAAGTGAATGAAGCCCTCCAGTAACTCTAGCAAGGAGAAGAATTGTGGCAATCCATCATTGATGGGATAGATGCCTACAACAAAGCAAAAATCTACATAAAGGAGTTGCAAATTAAGGAAATGAAAAAATATATGAAGCTCGTCAATCTATCTTACACAAATCTAGCCATGTTAACTATTGGATGACCACGGTCAGAACTAGAGAAACAGGTGGCCAACTCATACTTATTGTATGAGGCTGAGTTCAAGCATCCTAAAGACACCAAGAAAGGACTTATAATGGCAAACACTAAACTAGAAGTTCTCAAAGCACAATTCACTAATCAAAAATCAACTGTCAAGAACCTAGCCAAGAGGATGAACAACTACCCAAGAGCTACAAAATGCAATTGTAATGACCAAAAACGTCAATAGCTAGAAAACTGAGAGGTTCGTGTGTGCATAGCCTAACCTTGTGTCTATGTGAGGGCCTATTAGAGGTAGAGACAAGGTGCCCAAAATAGTCTTGTTGATCAAACAGGGACTTACCAATGTAATGCCAAATAATATTAAGTGTTCACATGGTGTTTGCAGTGTTAACGATGTTGATAGTGTTAGTGGTGTCAACGGTGTCAATGGTGTTAACAGTGTAGAGCATAGTCACAAGGCCCAAGGGGGTAAGCATAGTCAAAGGTTTCAGCAAAAATGAGGGTGCCAACATGCAATAAAAATGAGAAAATGCAAGGAAAGTGAGAAAAATGCAAGAGAGAGAAATAGAACACCACCCCAAATGGGGTTGAGAGTAGTTAACTCCAAAAGGGGTTTAGAAGGTACACAATGTACAATAGGCATAGTGGAGAAAGTAGTCATAGTCTTGAAGGTGTCTAGCCATGAAGATTGATGCTCATCATGGTGTCTATGTCTGTCGAGTTGGCCGTCATGGTGTACCGTGGGCGACAATGTTCTACTAGGCTACAATGGGGCTATGATGAGCCATGGTATGCAACTCTACCTCTCTCTAGTTTGTTGGTGTGCCTTTTGGGTTCATTCATCCAAAAATTTCAAAATGACAAACTGTTATGCCTTTGGATCTCGTATTCCCAGAATGCCAAACTACCAAAATGCTAATGCCCAAAATTTACCAACCTTCAAAATTGCCAACCCCTAAAATGTAGATGGTGGAGGTATGTATAGGGTTAGGGTTACCGAAAAACGTGGAGAGACTACCACATGGCAGTGGAATGGTTAAGACTACATTGTCACTCAACTACGCTCTCCACTGAGGTAAGTGGTTTTATGCTATGTTGTGCTCTGACGAACTCTAGGAGGCTGCGAGACTATGACTACGCTACCAATTGCATGTGAGACTACACTCTAGAACTACACTGTCCACTATCTGAAGTGGGGTCAAGAGTAGTTACAATTTTTGGACAAAGGGCGATGCAAAAAAGATGCATGTTGCTTTCGAAGGTGTGTTGGAGCTGAGGTGAATGTCAATGCTGCATTGTGGAGGCCTTTGGAGGTTGTTTTGGTTGACTACATTTGATTATGCTTTAGACTAGGGGAGAGCATAGTCCAACACTTAGAAAAATTTTTGCAAAAAAGTGACCATGTGCTGACTACGCTCTCCACAGGAGGTTGACTATGCACCCAACTGGGGTCAAGCATAGTCCTAGCACTTTGTCAAAACTTGAAGAAACTAGCTTCTAGTTAACTACGTTTGACTACACTCTGGACTAGGGGAGACCGTAGTCTAACACTTAGAAACATTTTTTGCAAAATTTGGCTTTTAGTTGACTATACTTAACTACGCTTTGGGGAAGTGAAGAGCATAGTCTCAATACTTAGAAAAAACTACAAAAAACTAGGCCTTGATGTTGTCTACGCTTAACTACGCTCTAGGGTAATGGAGAGCATAGTCTCAATAGCTAAAAAAATTTGCAAAAAACTAAGCTTCCATGCTGACTACGCTCCAAGGTAGTGGAGAGTGTAGTCTCAGCACTTAGAAAGATCTATAGTTGCCCTCTTGACACTTAGAAAAATTTGCAAAACTAGCCTTTGGTGTTGACTACACTCTCTACTAAGTTGACTATGGTCCAATGCAATGGAGAGTGTAGTTCCAACACTTAGAAAAATTTGCAAAAAATGGTATCATTTTGACACTTAGGCAAATTTGCAGTCAAGACACTGTAGCCCAAATTTGGTGGTGTTTAATTGGCCCCTCTTTGTTGACATCTAGAGAAGTGGCTTGAGAGACATTAATAAAGAATAACAAAACACCATAGTAGGCTTGGCACCAAAATTGCTCTTTAATACCTGATTGAATGTCATTACATCGTGCTCAAGAGTGTTATGGATAATGGTATGTTGGGAGTAGAAAGTATAGGCAATATGCTCGAGATACAAAGGGGAGATAAAATGCAAACAAGGTGTCCTAATGTGGGATGCAAAGTCAAGATGGCTAACGATGACCATGGCACTAGGGTGGCTTACCCCTAAAAATGTTGATCTCTCATTAGAGTGCTCATGAGAGAGTCAGTGTGGATTCAAGGCCTAATCAGTTGCAAAATTGCAGCATTGCTAATTTTCTTAGGGACATTCTTTTCCCCCTTTACATTTTTTTTCTTTTTTGCTCTTTTTTCTATTCTTTCTTTCTTTTGCTTTTTTGCTATAAGGAGAATCTATGTTTGGTTCTGCACATTGGTAACTAGAAACTGTGAAATTTTTTTCATCAAATGGACTATGTGCCACCTAATGGACTTTCTGTCGATGCAACCATGTCACAACTACAAGACAGGTGTTTCCTCGTCGGGATGATTTGTATTACATCTACCTAGGCTTTAACTAGCCAACAAAGGCTCCCCATGAGACAACTTGTGTTACGTCCACCTTGGGTTCTACAATTTGACTTGGAAAGGATGCCATGCATTCACAGCATGTGAGCATCAAACGGATTGGTAAACTTTGCTATGCAAGGAGTGAGACAGTATCAAGGTATGGGAGTGGATGTGCGTAGGCTATAATGGGATGAGGGTGATCTACACTCTTGAGAGGCTTAGTTAGTCCAATCATGCACATTAGAGCAATGTGGCAACTTGTTGCTATGATAAGATACACCTCTGCACGAGTACCCAAGGGCTTCATCCTGCAAACACAACTCTAAGAAGGCAAGAAAACCCTAAAACATGAAATACAAATAAAGTGCCAGGTGTGAAGATGCTACAAATGCTCCAAAGGCTAAACCAGTCACAAGTGTGCACGAAGCTAGTGAAAGTGTCAGGGCAATGATGTTGTAAGTGCTCCAAAGGCTGCACCAATGGCAAGAGCTCAAAAAGCTAACAAAATGCCAATTTAAGGTCCTAGCAAACCATGAACCTAGTGTAAGGTCCTGGTAGACCATGGTGTGTTAGTTTATAGTCCTAATGAACTGTTGGGTGCTAGTTTAATATCATAGTGGACGAGCTATTATGTCAATTTAACGTCATGAACTAAGGACAAGCTGTGCCAGTTTAGAGTCATAGCAGACTGTTGTGCTAGTTTTAGCATCATGGAAAACAAGTGCTATGCCAGTTTATCATCATAGCGGATGTGTGCTTACCTTGCTTCAGTGAGGTATGATGCTGCATGCTAAATATGCTCATGCAAGATCCTACAAAATCAACTAGAAAAAAAATGAAGGGAAAGTAGTGCAATGAAATTTTAAAAGCGGTAGTTTTAAACCATTTTAGGCTATAGTGGTAGTTTAAGGCCATTTTTAGCCCCATGTATTGCTAATTTTTGGCCATTTCAGGCCATAGATGCTAATTTAAGGCCATGGTGGGCCTTGCGTTGCTAGTTTAAGGTCATGGTGGGCTATGAAATTGCCAGTTTAAGGCCATGGCAGGTTGGGGGAAACATTGCTAGTTTAAGGCCATGGTCGGTCATCTATTACTAGTTTAAGGTCATTTTCAGGCCGCAATGGTGGGATTGCTAGTTTATGGTCATTCCGAGTTGTGTGTTGCTAGTTTAGGACCATCGCAAGCCGCGCATTGGAATTGAAAGCATTAGTTTTAGGCCTTTTCAAGCTATGCATTTCTAGTTTAAGGCCATGGTGGGCCATGTATTGCTAACTCTTTTTTTGAAATTTAACTTTTTTTTATTTTTATGATTTTCGATGTTTTTTATGCATAAGCTAAGCAGATGAATGTGTAAACAAAGCAAATAAAGCAAAATGATGTGTAATCTAAGCAAGCAGGATAAATGTAAATGTGTAAACAAATGCAATGCAAAAAAAAAGTCAAAAATGCATGGTGCATAGCAACAAATGGTAGGTAAGCACCTAGCACATTTTGGATGAAGGGGGTACCTTGGTTGTGTAGCTACTTCCTAATCTAGTGTGGACTAGGGGGTGCATAGGGCTTAGGATCCTCTGGGAGGTTGTTGGCTTCCACCCCTCATTCAGGTATGTCAGCCTTGTGTGTTGTGTTGTCTACCACAGGTGCATCATCAGGGAATTCCACCTCTGACCCTTGCTCTATATCAAGGCTATTGATGGCCATAGGAGCAACATTATCACTATGGATGATAACTTCACCACTTCTGTACAAAAGGTGGATTTCTTGGTGGATGGGAGAGGAGACAGCTCATAACTAGGCTAGTCAAGGCCTACCCAATATCATGTTAGATTTGGGCATTTTCTCTATGACAATGAATTCTATGAAGGTGGAGAACTGCTCCCCTACCATGAAGGCTATGTTGATGATACCTCTAACGGTGACGCATGATCCATTGAAGGATTTTAGACACGTGGCTTTTGTTGGCCTAATTTGATCTATGAGGTCATGCTTGTCAACGACGATGAATGGTATTACATTTGTTGTTACACCATCATCAACATGCACCCTTTAGATCTTACATTGCCCAACGTGTATGGTGATAAACATTGGAGCTGTGACAACCTCCCCTTGCTTGGGCTTAACCTTGATTACCTCATTACAAAATGCTAGGGATTTTGAACCTAATTGTTGAGGTGCCAAAGACAACATCGCTGTATGGATGGTGTTCTCATCTGCAAAGATGTTCTCTGTAACAAGAATAGAGGCCAACATCTAGGCCAATGCTTCTCGGTGGGTAGATGAGCTCATGACCAAGTCATACAAGCTTAACATTGTGTTCTTTTGCATTAGCACTTACCTAACTTAGGTTAATGTGTCTGCAAAGTCCTTTCCATGGGTCATTTTGTTGGCCTTGACCTCCTTCATGAGGCCTAAGAGACAGATCTCTCGCAGAGAGGACGTAGGTTTGGTTGGCTTGGTTCATTTGGGGGCCTCAGTGCTTGGTTGTGATTTGCTAGTTGTGGCCTTTTCAATTGCTTCAACCATATGGACTATAGAGATAGGGATAGACATCTAAAAACCAAGTGCTCTTTGGTCTTATAATTGCCTAGTCATTTCATCTATGAGACATTCATTGGGCCTCTTATGTTGCCACCTAGTGTTGCCAATGGGATCGGCCCTTAGACAAGAAGGGACCAATACATTGTTCATTGTCGAGCTTCAGGTAGGTGAGGGGCTAGTACATTGTGGCATCTTAATGACAAATATCTATTAAGCAATTTTTGGTGTAGCATGTCAGTTTAACATCATAGTAGATGAACGCTATGGGATCCTAACCACATAGGGTGTTCTAGGTGTCCAAGGTGGCACTTTAACAATAAAGGGGGGCCTCGAACTAGTGGAGGCCAAGGGGACCTTTACAAGGTTGGAAGACACTTGAACCATAAAAGGTTGCTTCACTGGTGTTGGCTTGCCACCCACACTAATGGTGTTTATTACATAGCGAACATCATCCACATTTATTATGTCAAGTACTAGTTCACCCCTATCTATCATCCTTTGCAAATCATCTTATAAAGCTTAAAAAAATTCTATGTTGTGACTAGACAA
Organism: Gnetum montanum; assembly: GCA_015680685.1. Classification (NCBI taxonomy): domain Eukaryota; kingdom Viridiplantae; phylum Streptophyta; class Gnetopsida; order Gnetales; family Gnetaceae; genus Gnetum; species Gnetum montanum. Next base: position 180,448 of record MNCI01027123.1, on the reverse strand, counting down.
CTAGTGGTAATGATAGAATTGGTCCAACCTGAAGTGCTATGGGACTAGGGACTCATTTAGTGTTGCTAAGGTAGTATTCCTCAGCAACTCGCAATACCTATCATGCCTTTGGCAAGCATCCTCAAACACTTGCTTATGTTGGATTTGCCCAGCTTTCAATAGTTGATCTAGTAACTTTGAGGGTTTTAGTGGTAACGAGGTATACTTTGAATGATCCTTGCACTCAAAGTTAGGCGTTGGAGTGGCTTTTGCTATGGCCCTTGCCAATGTCGGTGGGTTGGTTGCCTGGGCACTAGAGTTGGCAACTTTGTGAGTTGGGGCTTTGGGCTACTTAGCCATCAGGCCCTAGTTGTTTACTTTAGTGTGTGTGGCTACTGTTGCCACTGTTGCATTTTGCTTTTTTGCATGCTAATTTTTATAACCCACATAAGTTGGGTCCTTACTAGCTTACACTGCATCTTCTATGCTCTTTGTTTGAGCAAAGGCTTGGCTTAGGGATTTCGAGGCCAAGTAGTACAGTTTTGATTTGATGAAGTCGTTAATTGCACCCTTGAAGATGGTCAGGAGGTGTTTCTTGGTGATTGGCTCTCATATCTCATTTAGTGAGGTGCTCCAGCATTAGATAAATTTTTGCATAGGCTCTAGATGGCCCTGCTTGATCTACATTAGCTAGTCTAAGGTTGTTTCAGGCTTCAAGTTGTACTTGAAGTGTGTCATGACCTGGCTTAGGAGCTCCTCCAAAGAAGAGATAGAGGCCCTGGGTAGCACACGGCACTAGTTTAGGGCTTTTCCAATTAGTCACATGGCAAACACGTGCATGATGGCATGCAACTTGGCTTATAGCAGTAGGAATATAGACCTGAATGTGACCAAGTGTGCATTGGGGTCCCCTTCACCATTGTACTTGGTGAGTTGAGGTAGTGGTACCCTAGTTGGCAAAGTTAGGGGTGGGACCATAGGACTTATGGGGTCATCCTAGTAGAAATCCACCACCTTGACAGTTTCGAAGGAAGCAGCTTTGAGTCACCTCATCTTCTCTGTTAAACTTTGGATCAACTAGAACACCTAATCTAATTTTTGAGATGCACCAACTGGTTGTGTTGGCTATGCTATGTGCTATGTTGGTTGCATGGCCTAGGGCCAGATTACCAGTTGTGGAGCCACATGATACAGTTAATGCATTGGCTATGCTATGGATGTGGTGATTAGGGCAAGCCACGCATGCATGGGTTGGACTGACATCAAGGGCACTAATGAAACAGGTAAGACATAGGGTGCCTAAGTTGTTTGGGGCCTAGAGATGGCCCCTACGTGGACGTAGGGTTGGGCAGGTGCATTTGCTACCAAATTGGGGAGTGGCTATTGGAAGACAATGTAAAGGGGGCTTTCATGTTTGCAGCGGGCTTTGAACTCGTCTTCTTCCTCCTATAAGGCTTCCTCGTAGCTTGTCCCTACATCATGCTTGTTTTCATGGATCAGTTGGAATAATAACCAGTGGTGGAACTCCATGAGTGGGATGATGTCGAATGAGGAGGGGATGTACTCTCATCTATCTTGATGGATTAGTTCAAAGTCCCATTTTTCCTCCATGTCAAGGTGATCTAGGGGTAATCCCACTTGGATCTTTGCACAAAGGAAGTTCTACTATTTTTGGCTAAGCATGGCATGCTTTGGGTAGATGGTGAAGGTGTCAAGTGTGTTAAACACCAATGTGGAAGGCTAATCTAGATTCATGTTCACAGATGATGTTGTGAAAGAGAGAGTTGCAAGTTGCTATTTGCAAAAAATGGCTAACTCTAGAAATTAATGAAAAATGACTAAGTCAAGAAACTATGGAAAAATGGCTAAATATGGAGACTATGCTCTCTACGCTGAGAGCTAACTACACTCTCCACAAACTACACTCTCTACACTCAGAGAATAGAAACTTAGAAAAATAGTGGAGAGCAATGCAATTTGGGTTGCCACATAGGATCCCAAGGGGACAGATAATGGGATCCAATCTACACTGACAAGGATGCAAAGAGCACACAAGATAACCACACAATAAAATCTGAAAAAGTGGTTCGGCCCTTCTTCTAGTGCCAAAAACTATAATGATTGAAAATTTTAGCAACTAGAATACCAAGGGGTTCGTGGGTGCACAACCTAACCTTGCATCCATGTGAGGGCTTGCTAGAGGCAAAGACAAGGTGCCTAGAATGGTCTTGTCAATCAAATGAGGACTTACTAATGCGATGCCAAATGATCCTAAGTGTTCGCGTAGTTTTTGCAATGTTAACAGTGTTAATGGTGTTAGTGGTGTCGACAATGTGAATGGTGTTAATGGTGTAGAGCGTAGTCACAAGGCTCAAGGGGATAGATGCAGTCAAAGATTTTGGTGAAAATGAAGGTGCTGACATGTGGAGACCACCACCTGAGCATAGTTATAACGCAACCACACATTTAAAATGTAAAAAAAAAAAGAGAAATAGAACATCATCCCAAATGGCATTGAGCATAGTTAACTCCAAAATGGGTTTAGAAGGTACATGATGTACAATAGCCACAGTGGAAAACGTAGTCATAGTCTCAAAGGTGTTTGATCATGAAGAGCAATGCTCACCGTGATGTTTGTGTCTACCAAGTTCACTATCGTGATGTACGATGGGCAATGACGTTCTGCTAGGTTGTGGTGGGGCTATAGTGGACCGTGGTATGCAAATCTGCCTCTCTCTGATTTGTTGGTGTGCCTTTGGATCTCGTTCGCCTAGAAATGCCAAAATGCCAAACTGCTATGCCTTTGGGTCTCATTTGGCTAAAATGCCAAACTATTAAAATGCTAACGCCCAAAATTTTCCAACCTTCAAAATTACCAACCCCTAAAACATAGATGGTGGGGGTATTTATAGCGTTAGGATTATCAGAAAACATGGAGAGAATGCCATGTGGCAATGGGACAGTTGGAACTACATTGTCACCCAACTCTGCTCTCCATTAAGGCAAGTGGTGTTATGTTGTGTTGTGCTCTAATAGACTCTACAAGGTTGTGAGACTATGACTACATTGCCAACTACATGTGAGTGTGCTAAGAGGGCCATAGTGTACCTAAGAAAATGTGAAAAAATGCAAGTTTGAAGACTATGCTCTAGGACTATGATGTCCACTATCTAAAGTGAGATCAAGAATAGTTACAATTTTGGGACAAAGGGGATGCAAAAAAGATGCATGTTGCTACCAAAGGTGTGTTGGAGCTAAGGTGAATGTAGGTGCTATGTTGTGGAGGCCTATAGAGGCTATTTTGGCTAACTACACTTGACTATGCTCTAAACTAGGGGAGAGTGTAGTCCAACACTTAGAAAAAATTTTGCAAAAAAGTAATCATGTCCTAACTACACTTTCCATAGGAGGCTGACTATGCTCCCAACTAGGGTCAAGCATAGTCCCAGCACTTTGTCAAAACTTGCAAAAATTAGCTTCCAGTTAACTATGCTTAACTACACTCTGGACTGGGGGAGAGCATAGTCTAACACTTATAAAAATTTTTGAAAAAATTGGCTTCCAATTAACTATGCTCAACTACTCTCTAGGGAAGTGAAGAGCATAGTCTCAATAGTTACAAAAAGATGCAAAAAACTAGGCCTTAATGCTATCTATGCTTGCCTACGTTGTAGGGTAATGAAGAGCACAGTCTTAACAATTAGAAAATTTTGCAAAAAACTAAGCTTCCATTCTAACTATGCTTGACTACGCTCCAAGGTAGTGGAGAGCATAGTCTTAGCACTTAGAAAAATCTATAGCTGGTGGCTTAACACAGAAAATTTTGAAAAACTAGCCTTTGATGTTGACTATGCTCTTTACTAAGTTGACTATGCTCTAGGGCAATGGAGAGCATAGTCCCAACACTTAGAAAAATTTGTAAAAAGTAGAATCGTTCTCACACTTAGGAAAATTTGCAGTCAAGATTCCATAGCCCAAATTTGGTGGTGTTTCAGTAGTCAAGGCATTTGATATTGAATATAAACAGTTCACTGCCTAATTTGTCAACGTGAATGAGATGTTTCCAGTAATGTCCTATCTGTGGGATATCCTCATTCCAGCCCACATTGGTGATGGTGCGTGGACTATGAATGATCCCCAAAGCAAGGAGAAGAAGATGAAGGCATTACTAGATGCCTTTCACCTTCCACCAGAGGTTGCAATCGCAACAAGACAACCATAGCTACCTCAGCTACTGCACGTGCCTGAAGCCAATGAAGGTCCTTCAAAACCTCAAAAGCCTCCATTGCCTAGGACTATTTGATCTTCTCCATCACCTTCATGCCACCAAAGGATGTGCTATCTAATTTTTGTGTAGTCATGTCATGTTGTTCAATTTTGTGTCATGAACACCACAATTTTTTGTAATTTGTTAATTTTTACACTCGGGCACTCAACTTTTTTATGTCAATTTGTTTTGTCAAGAGTGAGTCAATAATCCCATACCTTTCCAATTTTGTAAGGGAACTCGAGGATGAGTTTTCATTCATTCATGGGGGTATTATGAACATCAAAGTTTTGCATCAAAGGGTCCTCATTAACATGGCCTCATCAACGAGCTCCCATTAATAGGGTCCCATTTCCATGGTGTTGCCCCATCAATGGGGCCACATTGATGTAGCGTTTACTATGTCTATGAGGTCCCATCGACACAGTTTTGTAGCAAAAACTATATATACAAGCTCCCAGCTATGTTTATGCATTATCAAGTCATAGTAGTAGCAGAGCTCTTACAGTTTATCCATTTGAAAGTTAGAACATTTCTCTGAGTGCCTACAGTAGGAGTCAAAAAGTGTACAAATCTTTATTCAAGCACTATTGTACCTAAACCACACCAATGTGTATGCCAATAAAGACAAGCCTTTTGATCAAACCTACAGCACTTAGAATAAATTAATGATTTATTTATGCATTTATTATTCTCATTAAACATGCAATTAATTAAGCTAAATTAAGCTAAATTAGACTTTAAGCAATCAGTTAATTATTTAAGCTAAATAGATTAAACACATGAATATGACCACTTCGAGTGTAAACATGTATTTGCATAGTAATCCCAACAACATTATGTCTTGGTACACCCAGTAGCGTAGCGCTTGGTAACCCAACAGTGGATATGTGGGTTTAGGATGTGTATGGAAAGTAGGACCAAATGCTTATGTTAGGACTAGTTAGAGGCTAGTTAAGTAGTTAAATTAGATTAGTTATTAAACCACTTCATCTCTTTACCTTAAGTATCAAGAAACATAAAACATAAAATGACAAAAATCATGTGCCTCGATTACACTTAAATCATACCTTGAGCTTGACAAGTGTAGTTGGGAAGACAAGGAATGACCTTAGGGAAGGGTTCACTTCCTAGAAGACTAGTATACTAGAAACTATAGAGTTTGTAGAATTTGATCAAATCATGCATGAACGCTTCATGATTCATATGGTTGGACGTACGGGTACATTAACCGCTCATCACTCTTTAACGATATGCTTCTAGCCTCTACGGTTGCCTCTTTAGCTTGATGAAAGGATGAGTATAGATGTGATGCTAGCATATCCAAGGATCAATCCTTATGAGTTCAAGATATGACCAAGCAAAGGCTATTGGCCATTTATTAACCACCTTCAATAGCATCCTTTTCTACTCAAGAGCAAGGTTGGCATTAATTATTACCAGTTTGCCATTTTCTTATAAATGCATATTTCATGCCAATAGGTAGAGCTTTCAACTCTAAGGACTCTTATTTAAAATTTTCAAGGATTTCCAACTCTCCACAATAAGTATCATCAGATTCATCATTAGAGAGTTGGCAATCAACTTACTTCAGTTCATCCATGCCTTCAACATAGGCACATGTTAAGCTCTTAGTTGGTTCCATGCAAAGTGCGTTACTTTCAAAATTAGCTATCAACAACTAGGTGTCTTCCTATTTTGTGGTTGTTGCATACATGCACTTTTGAATTTTGAATTCATCTACACATTGTCTACATGCTTTGATTGATGTGCTTTTGATAGACCATAACTTTTACACATAGTTGCACCCTGTATCATTGTACATAATGCATGAAACTCTCTTCTTCTTGATATTTTCAAAAGCATTTTTCTTGAAAATTTCCAAGGAAAGATCTCTAATGCTCATTCGCTCATTAATAGTGCTCAACCAAGCCCTTCCCATAACAATTGGGAAATCCCCCTTGCAACTGTTAACCTTGGTCACCAGGAAATCGGCAAGATAGGACCATCCATAGATAGTGGTTACAATGCCCTCCACTAATCCCAAGGAAATAATGATGGACTAATCTACCAATTCTAAATGAATTTGTTGTTCTTCTTAAGAGGAAGCAAGTTTCAAGTTTTGTACATTTCATGGAAAATTAGATTAACACCAAAACCTATATCAAGAAGAGCCTTGCATAGCTCATTTCCAGTAATTTGCAATAGATGAGAGGAATTCTAGGATCAACTCTTTTTCTGGGAAGGTTGCTAGCCTTGCTCCAATCAAATATAGCATGGGTTAACATGACTGTGCAAATCTTGGGAGGAATTTGATTTGAATAGCTCTCAGAAGGAATAGATGTAGAGAATGAAGGAGACATTGGGAGACTAGCTACATAAGTCAGTGAGGGCTTTGTAAGGCTATTGGTTTGGAAGAATGGTCATTTACAAAATCTAGGTTTTAAACCACTCAATGGAGGAATTGATTGTAAGTTAATGGCCCTAATAGCATTACATTGTTGCAATTGCGTAGGAATTTTTCCCTGCATGAATGGAGGAGACGATAATTGGGTTGAGGGAGGAGGAACATGTGTTGAAGGATGAGGAAGGCAATAAGGGTATGGGGATTCCCCTTTAGAAGATGGAGAATGAGTTCTGTAATACTCCAAAGGGTAGTAGTGATGCTGGAATGAGGTGTGATTGAAAGAGTCATGCAGAGACATGGGTTGCTAAACATAGTACCCATATGGATCAGGCTATTTATAAGGGTACTACTACCTACATGGTGGCATTCTCCATGATTGTGGTTATTTCCACTAATGGTACTACTCGTATGATTTTGGTGGAGCTCCACATGGATAATAAGCTTGTTATTGCTAGTGGAACTATCTTAGATTGCCTAAAGGATAAGGTAATCTTCTAGGTGCTTGCCTTCTTGCTAGTCTAGGATTCAAAGCATACACCCCAAATTCCTACAAGTGTGACACAACATGGCAACATCCCTTAGGATATTCATATTGGTAGATGTCACATCCACCATCATCATCTGATTCTGACTCCACAACCTCTTCCACTACAGCAACTTTATTATTACCCCTTTTGTAGGCACATTTAGCTTTCTCTCTCTCTTGCGACCACGATCACTACCTTGCTCTTTGGATTCTTCTATAATTTTCAAAGTGGTTTGGAATTTTTCATCCAAAGATTCTCACATTTTCCACCTTAGCTAAAATTTTGAAAACAAATTTTTGAATCAGCAAGGTTTTTCATTGCACCACTTCATCAAATGGTGCCTTTCCCTCCCTATCACAAAAATGGACCTCCCTTTTTCTGATGGAACTATCCCGGTTATACTCCTTAGCACTTTCCTATTTGCTCAACTTATCTTCTTCTTTTGAAACCTTCTTAATTAGCCTTTGAATCTAATGGGCTCAAAGTTTCAACAATCTCCCTTGGGCATTGATGAGTCATGATTTGCCTAGCCTTGACATTAGAGCCTTGTTATCGAAGCCTTGTTTCAAAGCCTTATTATCAATGCCCTAACGTCAGATATCCGATGTTGTAGGCTATAATTCAGCTTATAAATATAGCACTTGGGCTCACGATTTCCGTATAGTTTTTCAATCATAGTAGTGGAGCTTTTGCAATTTATTTTCTCTAGAGTTAGAATATTTTCTGAATGCCTGTAGTGTGATGTTTATAAGCATATGTCACCTTTGTTCGAGTGTGACATACTTGGACATGTTACATGAATACCAATAAAGATTAAGATTACTTCCATCATTACAACGTCCACTTTGATTATTGTTGCTTTAATTATTTACTACTTTCTATAGTTAAATATTTCCATTTATTTTTATTTATTATTCTTGTTATTAAGCAGAATGCATACGCCTTAATCACAAACATTTAAGTGTAATACTTGGCAATTTAGAAGTGTATTGTTTGGCACAACTAGTGATGTACACTTGGCAATCTCAGAAGTAGCCTCACGAAGTCCAAGACATGTACAGACAATTAAGAGTGGATACTCATTGTCCATAGGCTAGTTTAGATCTTCTTTTCCATCATTCATTTAGTCTAATTAATCCATCTCTTTGTCGTCATCAGGAGTAGTGTAGAATTAGGAACAACATCATATGCCTCACTTTGGACTAAATCATATGTGACAAAGTTACCACTAGTCCAAGTGGAAAGACAACAAATTACGATCAAAGCATAATGATCTAGATGCCAAAACTAGTCTCATCTATGGAATTCGATCAGATCATGCATGAATGCTTATGATTCATATGGTTGGGCGTAGGGGTACCTAGCCGCTCATCAAGCAT
>MNCI01027123.1:155674-168145 GCA_015680685.1 Gnetum montanum | reverse complement strand
ATTAAGTTGACTCCGGAACTTGAGTCAAGAAGAGCCCTATGTGGTTCGTTTCCGGTGATCTATAAATAGATTAAGGGACTCCTAGGGTCAGTTAGTTTCCTGGGAAGGTGGCCTACCTTGATCCAGTCAGTTACGGTATGCGTTAACATAACCGTATGTGTTAGGCTCTAATTTTGGATGGAAGGGTGCTCTGAAGTGTTAGATGGTGGAGGATTGTACATGGCCTCAACCGCTTGTTGTTGTGAGAGTTTATCTGGGCTTTTGGTTCTAAAGTAAGGTCTTCTCTTTTTACAGTTGTCAGAACCAGCAGCAGGTGGGATCTTTACAGCTCTCGCAGCGTGACATTGCTACGGTTTAGGAGGAAGTTCCCCTTGCATTGTTGGAGCAAGAGGTGTTACAGGAACTACTTGAGGTGGAAGAGGTGCGGATGGATTAGGAGGATAGTGGGGGTATGGAGTGTCTCTTGGAGGAGAAGGAGTCCTTCTGAAGTACTCCCGAGCTTGGTAGTGAGGGTTGGGGGTTGCGTGACCCATAGAGTCACTTGGAGAAATCAGTTGCTGCACATAATATCCATAAGGATCAGGCTACCGGTAAGGGTACTGTAGTTTTGGTGATGGCATCCCCCATGACTATGGGTATTGCCATTGTTGATGTTGTCCGATAGGCTAAGGTGGAGTTCCACTTGGATAATACGTTAGTGGTTGGTGGAACTGCCTTGGGTTACCTTGTGGATAAGGTAACCTTTGGGGTGTTTGCCATTGATTGAGTCTTGGATTTAGTGCATACACCCCAGACTCCTGTAGATGTGAGATAATAAGGCAACATCCCTTAGGATGGTCATAGTAGCAAACCTCACATCCACCATCATCGTCTGTGTCAGAATCTACAGCCATATCGGAGTTAGTGATTTTTCCCTTACCCTTGTTATGTGCAGGGCTTAAATCTCTCCACTTTTTCTTACCTTTCTCACTACTTTGCTCTACCTTAGACTCCTCTACAATTTTTAAGACAGTTTCAATTTTAGAGTCTAAGGAACTCCATACATCGTCTACCTTAGCCGCTATTTCTGTTGTTAACTTTTGGATCGACAAGGTTTGCCAGTTCACCAACTCTTCGATTGGTGACTCATCCTCTTCATCACAAAATTTCACTCCCTTCTTTCGAAGGGAGGGATCGCGGTTGTACTCCTTCGCACTTTCCCTTTTATGTAGCTCACCTTCTTCGTTTGCTACTTGCTCCAACAAGCTTTGCACTTTATGGGCTCTAAGTTGTGACAACCTCCCTTGGGCACAGGTTCCAAGGGTTCGTCTCGTTTCATGCCTTAGCCCATCCACGATGTGGCGTAGTTGATCCCACTGTGCGTACCCATGGCCCGGGTAATGATGTAACAATGTGTAGTAGCAGGCCATGGCAGCATCCAAGGGTTCGTGATGACCTTGCTTCCAACCTTGGATCTACTTATGCAAATTCAACACTCTGGAGTACGTTTGATACTTTTCGTTGAATAGTTCTAGCATCATACTTTACCTCCTAATGGTTTCTGGTTCTAAGGATCGGTACCAGCTCTCTTCTTCTTTGGTGAGTGTCCTTGGAAACAACTTAAGCTTTTGCCACTCACTGTCTATATCCTGCAAGGCACAGGCATCATGGAATGCTTGCAAATGATTTTGCGGATCAGCATGGTATCCCCCTTCAAATCGTGGGATATTGTTCATGTCTAATCATTTGATCCGACTATCCTTCAAATGCCTTGTGGGAATCCTAACTACCTCCGTAATGTCAAGCATACTTTGGGTTGTGATTAGGGGCTCATCATGATCATCTCTTTCATGATGCCTATGATGTCTACGTGATTCCCTACTCTCCCTACGTCCTTGCCCTTGTCCTCTCTCTCGACTCTCCCGTCGAGGTCTCTCATCCTTTTTACTTTTATCCTCCCTTTTATGTTCATGGTGGCTGCGCCCAGATGTGGAAGTAGAGGGTGAGTGATGTGAAGTAGGGGAAGAAGAAGGGGAACCATCTTCATGATGATGTTTCTTGCCTTCTCTTCGGCTGCTATGACCTCGATCGTGGTGATGATCAAAGTGCCCATCCTTAGAATGAGTGGTTGTTCCCTCTATGAATAGTTGGTGTTCACGGGTATCAAAACCAGGGATATGGATCATTGATCTTATGTTCTGATACCCTTCCTCCTCACCATCGTTAGGAGGGGGAACATCCTTTGCTAAAGAAGCCGTGACAAGGGGTTCCTCATCTCCTATTTCGCTAAGGACGTGTGGGGCTTTGCCCTTCAGAAAAGTATGTTGACTCTCCTGCCTTAAATCTCTCATACGTTGGGCATCTGTGGGATAATAATCCCTCATGTCAAAATCATCTGCAACGTATTCAACGAATAGTTCTTGCATGCCAATCTGTGCCAAGGCATGGAAGAGCATGTTAGGGACTGATCGATCTGGGGGTAACATGATGTTACCTTGCAAATCTCTCCACCGCAGTTGTTTGTCTTGATGGAGAACAAAAGTAAAATTAGGAATATACTCATCGGGATGAGTATATGTCATCTTATATTATTGAGGCACTGGCTGATCTTGGTTATGTTTTTTTTGTTGCCGACTGTCTCTAGGATGGTCCTTAGGTGGTGAGTTACTCTTATGAGAAGAAGGCATTGTTGTCTGTGTGCTAAATGACCATTATAAAATTTTTCTTTTGATTAACCCAAAGGTTTGTTAAGGCTCACAACGATGTGAGTGATATCCCTTATGTTCTATTAGGCGCACAAACACTTAGTCCCCAGCAACGGTGCCAATGATGAGTGGTGAGGTACCCCTACACTCAACCATATGAAATGAGCATAGCACACGCGATCCAATCGAACTCCGTAGACTAAATGCTTAAACGCCCCATGGAACACTTGGGGTTAATCATTTGTTGTCTTCCCTGACTTACTTGTTGTTGTCATGGTGTATGGTTAAGTAAGTCCGAGGTATATGATTTTTTTGGTCTTTTCAGGTTTATCTCCTATGCTAAAGGGTGAAAGGTTGAGAAAGCTAACTAACTCTAACTAAGGACCTAAGTCTATATTAACTAGCGTCAACATCCGTTCCCACTTATCGTACACACCCTGAACTATGCAACTATGGCTACCAAACACTAATCGTTACTGGGATCACCACACATAACGCACGTGCTCGAAGTGGTCATACTGAGGCACTTAACTAGCCTAAGTGTGATAAGCAGCCGATTCCTTGACTAGCCGTACACGTCCGTAGACGCTCGTAATCAAGTCGTACTCGTACCGCATTCTAGGAAAGTAATAAATAATAATAAATAAAATCCTATCCATACACTGTAAGGTTTATCCAATCAAGTTTGTCTTTATTGCCATACACAACTTGTGTTCAAGTACAATGTTGCTCGAATAAAGAGCCGTTCACTCTAGGACTCCTACTGCAGGCACATGGGAAATTAATCTAACTCTGGAGGGATCAAACTGCCAGAGCTTCACTACTTCTAGCCAGGATGGGAAATGAGGGAAGTGCTGCCTCTTATTTATAGATTTAGCGATGAACCGCAACGCGATATCGCGACTTGTGCATATCACGTCTCATCAATTATCATCATAATTTTTATGATGCCTATGATGTCCTCTGCTATCCCTTTGTTCATGATAGGGCCTACGAGCATTGTGGTCCTACCATCCACCTTCATCATGGCTTCATCCTCTACGATGTCAATCAAATTCAAAGGAGGAAGAAGAAGATGTAGATGAAAAGGGTGAAGAGAGAGGACTACCACCACCATGGTTTCTACCACCTTCTCTTCATTTGTCATGGTCATGATCATTAGGTTTATCATAATCATGATGCTTTCTTGAGCCCTTACCTTGACTCCCACTTCTACCTCAACCTGGATTGTTAATAGTGCACTGTATGTTCGAGTTTAAGCCCCCCTTTCCTAGAGTCAAGGGATGGAGAATCTTCACATTGAGAACCCCTAGAGGGAGGATCCTCCTTATTATTTTGATTCAATAGGAACAAGAGGTTAGTGAATCATTTCCCCTTCATAGCTTCATGGTGCTTCTCTTGGTGTTGATCTCATTTATGTTGTGTTTCCATGGGATGGTAGTCCTGATTGTCATGGTCTTACACAATGTGTTCATCATGAAGATCCTGGATGCCCAACCTCTTAAGAGTTTGGAGTAGCATCCTAGGAACAAATCAGTTGGAAGGAAACACAACATTGCCCTTCATATCTCTCCACTACAATTGTTCATCTTGATGCAGGATGAAGGTGAAATTGAGCACAAACTCATCTAGATGAGTGTATACCACTTTGAATTCTTAGGGCACTAGTGGTTTTGATTCATCATGCCTATGAGAAGAAGAAATTTTGGATTAAAAGAAATATTTAGTGTGCTTTAATTATAATTATTGTTTTTATTTTTTGAATGATTGCAACTTTAGAATTTGTTTCAACAATCTCAAATAATATTCACTAAGTTCTAGATAATGCTCGTATCAAACTACAAATCCTCAGCAACAGCACCAATGATGAGTAGCAAGTAGATCCTACATCCAACCATATAAATCACTAAGCATTCACACACAATTAAGTTGAATTCTATGGAACTATAGCCTTCTAAGTACACTAGTCTCTAAGAAGTAAAACTAACCATTGCAATCGTTGTCTTTCTAATTACACTTTTGAAATGCACAGGTATGGTTAAGTGCAACTAAGGCATATGATTTTTATCATTTTTATGTTTTATGTTCTAAGTCTCCTAAGAATAAAAAATAAAGAATGAAAGGTATTTAATTGTTAATTTAATCTAACTAGCTAATATTTAACTAATCCTAACATAAGCATTCGTTCCCACTTGTTGTACACGTCCTGAACATGTTTAACGCTACTAGGTTACCAAACGTTAAGCGTTACTAGGATTACCAAGCGCCAAGCGTATGCTCAAAGTGGTCGTACTTATGTGCTTAATTAATCATTATTTAATTTAGCTTAGTCTAGCTTAATTATTTACTTAATTACTTAAAACATTAAAGGAAACTGCTTAAAATATTAAATGCATAAAGGAAAAAATTAATCTATTTCAAAGTGTTGCAAGGTTTATTAGAAAGCTTGTCTTTATTTCACACACACTATAGTGCTCAAGTACAATAGTGCTAGAATAAAGATTTGTACACTCTTTGACTCCTACTACGAGCACTCAAAAAAATATTCTAACTTTTGAATGACAAAACTATAAGAGCTTCACTACAACTATGAGACTTATGCCATAAATGTGGCTAGTGAGTGCGCATTTATAGGAAAAATAGGGAGCCTCATCGATCAGTATGTGTCAATGGGTCAAACCCTATGTTGACGAGATCACGTTGATGGGGTCACATCAACAACATCCTGTCAACATGGCCAACCAACGACTCATTAAATGTGTACAGTAAATGGGAATGGATGCTTATGTTAAGATTAGTTAAGACATTAGTTAGTTGCTAGATTACTTAAACATTTAATTACTTTATTTTCTAACACTTAGGTGATTTAAACCATAAAACATAAAATGATAGAAATCATATGCCTCAATTACACTTAACCATATACTTGCACTTCACAAGTGAGACTGAGAAGACAATGATCACATCCTTGATATTCACTACCTAAACCTAGTGTACTTGGAGAGCTAAACTCTACGAAATTTGACTAGATAACTTAGTGAATGCTAGTGATTCGTATGGTTGGGTGTAGGGTACACCGACTGCTCATCAATCTCTTAACATTGCAAACAACAACCTAAACTACATCATAATGAGTCAATTAAATCTTCTTCTATGTGATTATTCTCAACATTGCTTGTATCATCTTTAGTCAACTTCATCAATTACATTTCTTTTATAATCAATACAATCATATTTCGTTAATGTGGAGAAACATAACCTTTCATGTCTTAATTTGTTAACTTACGTTTCTTATTAAACCGTCTAACTTCAAAACAAGGTTTATTTCCTTTGATATTATCTAAATCACCATTATCTTAATCATCTTAATATTCTTTAGATAATTTAGAGTCAACCATGTGAATTCTCTTTTTCCATTCACCTCTATTAAGAGCTAAAGGTTAATCTATTCCAATTTTAGATTTTTTTAATAAAGTATAATTATACTAATCTTGGAAAACATTAATACGTTAGGATGAGATAATATAAATGAAAATTTCATAACTTGATGAATCTATTTTTTTGTAGAGTAAATTAGTTCTACAAAATTACAATTGTTAATAAATTGATTTTAAAAAAGTATCATTCACAAACTAGCTAAGAACGTCTCAAGATTAGCTTCACTTATAATGACACTTTAGTTTTGAACTCCCAATTAGCTTACCAATTAATGTAGATATGTTTGGTTTCTCTTTAATGCTATGAAGTTCAAATTTAGCATGTGAAGTAAGATTTTTCATAGTTCTTACCTTACAAAACTCATGCTAAACTTAGTTAAGGTATAATTTTAAGTTACCTTTATAACTTGAACATTTTTACCACTCTTCATAATGGTTTTATTCTTCAATAAAGGAAATCTCAAGGATTTGACTTCTACTTGTTGACTTTTTAGATATAAGAAGATTTGAAAGAATTTTTTATTTTGCAGATTTTTGGTAGCTCGATATATCAAATGATTCAAGTGGCCCAATTGAGAAATTTGAACTTTTTATGATGCTGTAGTTGTCATATCTTTGTAATCTAGATGTGTTTTGGGATGATCTTAAGCTTGTTGGAAAGCTCGTTCTGCAATCTATAAGCTTATAAAATTTTAGATTAATTGAAATTTATTTAATGATTCAAATCCATCATGAAAAAGGAGTCCTAAATAAAACTATTCAACATCTAAAATAGAAATTGGTGATTTGCACAATGAATTTATGTACGACCTAAGAGAGTTATAGAGGGAGTAAATACTTAATACAAAGCTCTTTCAACAATCTATCACCTTAAAAAATTTAGAATTAATTTGAGTTGACTTGATGATTGAAATTTATTGTACAAGAGTGGTCTTGAATGTGATTGTTCAATTTCTTGAATTAATGAATTGGTGAATATGATGAATTAATGATGGATGTTGAAAGTTATTTGAGTGGAAAATTTCATAACATAATCTATCTTAATGCTATAGCATCAAATTGCCTCAATGACATCAATATCATCTGTTACAAACATGATTTGCTCCCATATTTATAACTAAATGATTTATAAATATGGGAGTACTATATTTATAACTAAATGATAACTTGATTTTGCAGATTTGTTATCTCATGTTGGACTAACCTAGATAATGTAATAATAGAAGATTCCATTCTTACTTGGGCATTTATTTATTTAGGTCATAAACTAATTTAAACTATAAATTCTTTTTTATATATATTTTCTCCTTGAAGATTTGATGTACTATGAATTTTATTATTATTATTATTCATTTTTTGGGGTCCAGCACACCCACATTTAAACTATAAATTAAATTTGGTTCCTTAGTTAGGTTTACTTTAATTTTAATCAATATCCAAGTCTAGTATGTAGAATAAGATGAATGAATCAACTTCTTTCAATTCTACTAATTTTATTCTTTGTTGATACATGTTGTGCATGAACTTGAAGTTTTGAATTTTTGTTTTCCCATTGCTTTGATGAAGATATCTACTAATTAGTCTTTACTTTAAATGTAGATTAACTTCAAGTATTTCGTCTTAACCTTGTTATGTATGGAGTTATATTTTATGTCATGTATTCCTAGAATATTAGGTGTATGCTTGACATAGGTCTTCTTTTTGAGTTCTTTATTTCTTTCTCTTTTATCACTTCCCTCACCAACAAGAGTAAGTCTTCTTCTTCAAAGTATCTTTAGTATAATAATGGAATGAGATTGCATTAATGAAAGAAGATGGTTTGTCATTTTCTATCATTTTTCTCATTGTTGAGAGGAGGCCAAATTCTTTGATGTTACATTTATACATTTTATTGGAGCTTGTTAGAAGGCTTACACATGCAATTATTGAATTAATATTACTTCTTAAGATCATGTAATAGTTCCCTTTGAACCCAACCTTATATCTATTTTTATAATGTTGTTCAATGCTAAGGAGATTCTGTTTAAATCATGAACATAGTAGATGTTTTCAATCTTGTACCTTTTACTTATGTTGGTTTTGAAGATAAGGAAACCAATTCATGCAATTTTTACTCTTTTCCTATTTTCTAAAGCAATGTCATCCTTGACCTCTTGCAAATTAGAAAAAACCCTTTTGCTCCTCATCAAGTGATTACTACAACAAATATCAAGATGCCAAGTCTCATGGATACCTTTTGGTATCTTTGAGGAGAGTTCTAATCTCTTAACCTCATCGAATAAGAGAGTTTCTTTTACTCGAGCATTGAATTTGCAAAACAGAGATGTAACTTTTCCATCCTTGTTCTCCTTTCTACATTTAGACTAGATGTATCCAAGCTTTTCGCAATAGTAACATTGTTGATCTTTTTTTTTTTTTAACTTCTTAGTTGATTATCAATCTTTCAACTTCTCCTTTGAGGACCTACTTAGTGATTTTGCAACTTGAGAATTGTCCTTCAAACTTCATTTTGTCTTTAAAATTTGAGCTAAGCTTTCCTCCCAATCACTAATCTCTTTCTCATAAATCTTAAGACTTCCAACAAGTTTGACAATTAATAACTTAGACAAGTCTCTAAATTATTAAATGTTAAATATGATGAGACATTGTGTCTAAATAGCTAGATTTTAGGGATTATTTTTGACAATTCTTACTTCATCAAGCATTTCATTAGAAATGTGTAATTCATTTGTAACTTCATATACTCATCTAATAGATGGCTCAATATTATGTAAATTTTTCATCATTAAGGATTTATTCCTTCCTTAAAATTTATAACTTTGACATCATGTACTCTAGTTGATTCCTTATACATGTCTCCTAACACATTCCAAGCTTATGTAAAATTGATGCAACTAGAAATTTTGGAAAAGATTTTTATATCTACACCATCTTGAATGAAGGATACTCCTAAGCTATTATACATCTATCTTAGGTTTACCTTTAGAATTAGTAGAAGTACTATGACCCTTCTAATTTATGAAATTTGTTATGAACAAATCCCACAAATCTTGTGAAAATCAACACCATCTTTATTTGGATGCTCTAATATCCATACTCTTTGCCATTAAATATTGGAATATTTAGAAAAATAAAGAAATGAATAATACTACTTGATCTAAGTCATGGGATTGGAAAATGTGCCAAAGGGAGAGCCTATGCTCTAACATAGATTGAAAGACTTGGAATCAATTAAGAAAGATGAAAGAAAGAAGAGAAATGTAAGATAACAACGAGTTGTATTACTTCAATTCAATGAATACAATGGATCCTAGTTCCTTAATTTATATCACTTCTTATGCTAACTATGGCATTCAAATGTACTATGTTTAGATGAAACTAACCCAAGTAGAGATAAGTATATTTGTCATATTCTTAATCTAGATAATTGTCATCATCTCAAGTTAGACTAACTAACTCAAGCAATATAATAAAAGAAGATTTCATTTATATTAGGAAATTATCTTTAGTTAGGTCGTAAAATAATTTAAGCTATAAATTAACTTATGTTTTACCCTAACTTTAGTCAATGCCCAAGTTTAGCAGTTGAAATAAGAAAAGTGAATTAACTTCTTTTAATCATTTCATGTAAAAGCACTAACTAATATTCATGCAAATTACATTACAAGAGCACATACATATCAAAAGCACAAACAAAGTTAAATTATAAAGAAAAATTTAAAGAGATCAAACACTAGTAAAACAATGCTATGGATAACATTGAGGTACATTGTCAATATAGAAAAATGGATAGGTAACAATGTTAAGTTGGAGAAGGAGTTGTTGGACCCTAAAAGAAATGAAAAAACAATGAGATGTTAGCCTAGTGGTATAGGTCTTGGCCTAGTAACCCCAGGTTATAGGTTTGATTCTACTAGGTAGCATTGAGTTATAAACTTCCATAAATCTTGTGGTGTACATATGTTTCACTTATTTTAGGTTCCAACACCCACAAAAATAATGAAAAAATTCAAAGTACATCAAATCATCAATATAAAAGAGAGATTCTAATGTTAAAGTATAAAGAGAAATTTAGAGACAACAAGCACTATTGAAGAAATAACATTGGTTCCACAATAGTGTGTTAATGCAAAAATATGAATTACAATGGACACAAAAAGGCTAAGCACTTTTACATAGTAAGATCCACTTTCTTAATAACAAAAGCATAAAAATAACAATTTAGGTGTAGTGCAATCCTAGGCAAGCTTTGAAGCTTTGCAACACTGAGTTTTGATAAATTTATATCAAACTATGAATTAGCATTGGTAGCACTTGGGAATTTAAACATTTAGACGTACTAACCAAGACTAGCATTGAGTAAAATTAAAGTATATGAGATGATGCACAGAGAGACTTACACATCACTATTATTGAAAGACAATGACAAATTTTACAACCATGATCCAACAACATGTGTTGATCCTAGTTCATAATTCCATCCTAAAATGCATGACCCTTTTTCACAAGGTCATGCAAAGTTGCTTAGCAATCAATGCAGACATATGTCTGGTTTCTCTTTTAATGTTATGAAGTTCAACTTTAGCTTATGAACTAAGGGATTTCATGGTCATTCCAACATTACAAAACTCATGCTAAACTTAGTTGAAGTATAATTTTTAGTTACAAGTTGGTAGTGAATAGGCATGATGCATTTTTTAACCATGAATTGTTCATCTCATGAAGTTGAAATTTTTCTAACCCTTGGAAACTATTACTAAAATACATGGTTCATGCACTTGCAAAAGTTATGCTCATTTAATATTATTAAGTAAACTGTTAATAAAAATAGTTATTGAAATATATTGGTTTTTCAATGGTTGATAAAAGATGATTAGCTTAATTACATGGTTTTCTCATCTTATACCTTGATTTCTTTTACAACATTCTTGATACAAAAATTTTCCAATAATATATTATTCACTAAAAACTATTGCATTTCTCAAGGTAAGAAAAATTTTGTAAAGTAGGTCTCAAGGATTCATGAGACTATAGTTGGTATTAGAGAATGTAATGATTGAGAAAATTGACTATATCTTGGGAGGAAGTTGATGAGTGGTGAGGTATCCCTACACTCAAACCATACGAATACGAGTGTTTCACACGCGATCCATTCAAACTCCGCAGATGGACTAGTTATGGTATCTAGATAGTTATTCTTAAGTCGTAGTTCGTTCTCTTCCCACCTAGACTAGTATTAGCTTTGTCACGTATGGTTTAGTCTAGAGTGAGGTGTAATGGGCTCACTGTCCAAATAATTGATCACTCGAGACTCAATAACATAGAACACACCTCAACCAATGAGCCACATGAGTGTTTTATTTGTAGATGAGATTACTTATAAAAAGACAAAAAAACAAAAAGATAAAACAAGAAATTGAAAAATGAAAAACTAGAAAACAAAAAATTGTAAATTTAAAGAAAATGAAAAATATTTATTAATCCTACTTGTTGTTAGAATGGGGGATATCCCCCATAACTAAATGGTTGAGCATGACGAGGATTAATAAATGAAAGATGAGGATCCTTGCATGTTGGAAATATTGAAACTACCCCATTGGGGTTCACACACCTGATTATAGTAAGTATAGTGGGGCAATTTATAAGATGTGGTTCCCTGGTAAAGAGTTAACCCACTATTATACTTAAGACCATAAGATGGTATGCCAGGATCAAGATGTCACCCTCTATGGTTGTATTCATTGGGCCGTATGGTTGTTGGAGTGTTAATTGGTGGCCCTGATGAAGTGACACAAGGCGTTGGGCTCAAAGAGAAGGATGCACCACAGTGTTGGGCTTGTGCTGAGTTGGAGAATGCAGTGGCCTTTGAGCTATGTTGTCCCTTCCTATGGTCATGTCTAAAGAAGGGATGCCTTTGATGTTGTGGAGGTCTCTCACTGCTGTTGGCAACAGTAGGACAAGTAACGTTCGTGGGTTGTTGTTGTGGTGCAGACACTTCGAGAATAATTAATGTAGAAGCAGGGAAAGGATGAGAATGTTGAAATTTAGAAGAAGTGTAAGGTACAAAAGGCGGTGGTTGTGTTGAGGACATGGGCTGATAGTATTGAGGAGAATGATAATGTGGCGAGATAGAGTATGTTGACCCAGTTGGGGAAACATGATGTTGAACTAGATAAGCATTTGGATTAGGATGATACAAAGGGTGTCCCTAGTTTAGGAATGGCTTCCTCCATGACTGGGATTGTTGCCACTGTGATCGAACACAGTATCTCTGTACGAACTCTGGGTGTAACGTGCTTCCCCAATGCTCATATAAATGTAACAAGATTGGGCATTGGCCCTTGGGGTGA
>MNCI01027123.1:106181-144858 GCA_015680685.1 Gnetum montanum | reverse complement strand
AAGATGTCGTACAATTACAATCACCACACTACGGGCATACACTGGGAGAGAAGGGTTGAGAGAAAAATTGATGTAAAAAGACTTAAACTTAACTACTCTAATTACTAACTACCTACTAGATCTGTTTACCTCTTATTTATAGATGAGGAGACAGGCTGCGATATTGCGGCCAACAAAATGATAACTCATCAAAAGTGCAACAAAATCCTAAGAAAATTCACCAACTAGTCAATTAGAAGTTTTTAACATAGTATTGGTCTAATATAGAAGGTACTAAATAATTTTATTTACATCACATTAAATCTAATAAACTAGATGCAGAAGCTCACTATTTCTCAACTGTTATTGATGAGCAGTAAGGTACCCCTACACTCAACCATACGAATATGAGCGTTCACGCACGATCTGGTCGAACTTCGTGGATAGGCTAGTTGTGGTATCTAGATAGTTACACGTTGATTGCAGTTCACTGTCTTCCCACCTGGACTAGTATTTGGTTTGTCACATATGGTTTAGTCCATAGTGAGGCGTATGATGTGATCCTAAACTACTGCTACTCCTAGAGACAATGGAGAATAATATTGATTAAATTAATGAGTAATAGGAAATGAAGTCTAAGCTAACCTAAGTGCAATGAGCATCCGTTCCTTAATCATTCGTACACATCTTAGACCTCGTGCACGACTACTACTAGGATTACCAAGTGTAGATCGTAGGTACGCTACTGGGTTACCAAGTAGTCACACTTAAATGCTCGTGATTAAGTCGTACTCATTCCGTATTTAAGAACAAGAATAGTAAATGATGATAAAGAAATATTAACTAAGAAAATAGTAAATAACAATAACAATTAACAATAATAATTAAACAATTAAAACTAAGTGAATGTTGCAATGATGAAGTAATCTTGATCTTTATTTCCGATAATGTGCGCGTCCAAGTACGTCACACTCGAATAAAGGTGTCGTACAATTACAAGCATCACACCGTGGGCATGCACTTGGGAAAATAATCTAACTCCTACAAAAACAAAATGCAAGAGCTTCGCTACAACTAACTTGAAGCCTCCTAAATGAGGCGGAATGCCCTCTTATTTATAGGTCGAAATAGGCAACTGCGTAAACGAGGCCACATCGACGCAGGAAGGCTACGTCGACGAGGCCGCCAACGCATCGACTATATAGCACTTCATCAGTTATTCCAATCAAGTATTGGAGTGTTATTAGCAAGCTTTGCTTAAGTTCACATCATCTTAGAATTGACAATGGAAGATAGAATTATCTCCCATGATAAGAACACACCTATAGGTTTTATAGGTTAAGAGCCCTTGAAGATGAGTTGCATGTGTAGAATGTGTAGGTCAAGAGTGCCTGAAAATGAGTTGCAGGTGTTTCTTTTTTATGTTAAGATAACATTGTAATGTTGCAGCAAAAGAATTGTATGATTTATTTTTGTTGCTTAGCCATTTTATCAATCTATCTTTATTTTCATTATAATATTTATCCAGTAAATCTTATAAGTCCTCAAACATCATAAATCTCTCTTTCAGTTTCAGCGGGTATTACTTGAAAGTTAAAAATTTTGAAAGATCGGAGAGGCAATACATTTTTGATGATGTACTTAAAACTTGTGATTAGTTGTGAAAGATGGCAAAGGGCGATGTGCACTGCCATTTGCGCGTGATGTTTCTAACTCCAATTAATTCAAAAGCATCAACCATCAAATAGGCTGATTTACTTGTTGCTATGTTAACCCAACATAACAGTGTTAGGATGTCTTAGCGTACTAATTTTATTCAAAGATTACTTGCTATATACATTATTTATTAAGGGAGAAAATGAATGTCCAGTTTCGTAGTTAATATATTGACTCATTATGACCAAGATACAATCCATCCGATGGCTTTGAAGTAACATGGTATCACACAGATTTGTAGGACGGATGGCGTACGTCCATTGAGGCAGTATGTGTGCATTGTCTGGTTTTGTGCAATGAACAATGCAATAATGTAGTGCCCACAAAAAATTTCAAAGGGTTCATTACCAAAACTATACGATGTGTACGAAAGGTTCGAGGAAGTTAAAATGAAATAAAAAAATTTGCCGCTGGTATCACATCGCATTCATACAAAATACAACATGTACGCCATTCAAAATATTAAATGAATTTTACTCTTAAATCCGCAATCGACAACATCCGACGCTAACTAATACCATGTGCATAAGCCAGTAGATAGCTATTTTACGGAAAAAGACGGGAGAGAAATCAAAAAGACAAAGACCAATAAACCGTGATAAAAGCGGTTTCAAGGCTTCTCCAACGCGGGTTGTTGGAAGCTGCCACGCCGGATCTCTGGCAAATCTGCGGGATTGCCGGTCCTGGCAAATTACATGGCTGTAACAATGGAATGCCAACAGTCGTAGTTGACTCTTGGACAGACGACCAAAAAAAAAAATGACGGGAAAAAAGTAGTTGCCTCTACTGGGTTTCTCCTCGTTGCTTACAGTAGTGGAATTTGTAAAGATAAATGGGCAATTTCACTGCAGAAATGGTGGTGGTGTCACGCAAATTTTTCTGCAGAAACGGTGCTGGTGTTAGAGATGGCTAGCACTGCAGTGCTTGGCGGCAATGCGATGGCGCATTGTGCAGTAACCACTGCTAACTCACGCGTATCTTGGGCAGCCAGCCTTTGCCCTTCTTCTAGGAATGGACCAATATTTCCAAGTTCTGGCAAATTGGCGAAGCCTAGAGCCGCATCTTTTGTTCCCAAAAAGTCGAGAATCAATAAAGTGAGGTCATGGACTATTATGGTTGCTCTGTTGGAAAAGAAAACGATACCGTCTAAGGTCCGTCGTTTCTTAATTAAAATTCCAAGTTTTAAAAGCTTAAATAAATCGACCTGTTAATTTGATTCTGTTCTGTTTTTGCTTCGTTCGTAAAATTGACCATGGATTGCCCCCTGGGCAGATTGTTTTATTCTCTAAATAGTTCAATTTACTTCTGTAAACTTCCGTTGGAGCAAAACATTGTTCGGCAGTCGGCACAATACAGTTTTCTGTGCCTATACTATACATTTCATAAATCATTTTCTGTCCTATTTTTTCGCATATCGCGTTGCTTCACCTCTGTAAATCTGCGTTTGCATAATCTTCTAGCTGCATCTAGCTTAGGCTGAGATCTTTAAACATATTAAGGCCGTATAGCAAATTTGCATAGCAGAATAATAAGAGTTTTAATGTTATAGATGTCCCGGAGTGAATCGATTATGCTTTTCTTTTTTCTATGCAATTCAGAGTACTCCATGGCTACTGACCACAGAACAGTCATTAAATTTGAATAATTTTTCGCATAAATAATGGAACTGAATTTAATGCCTAGAAATTCGTTCCATGTTAATTTATAAACTCGATGGAAATTCAGACGTTATTTATGGCAAGTTCTATTCAACGTTGAGTAAAATAGAAACCTGGTGTATAAGGTTGTTGCAGTCGAACTAAATGTGAAATTATTATTTTTAAATATTTGATTTCTCAAGATCACATTCATAGATCGGGCTGTTCATGAGAGGGTACCTTAATGCACTGATTATAAATTATATATTTTATGAACTAAATAATGTACCATAGGGCAAGCATGCTTATGCTCTTATATCATTGAACGACATACTGTGCATTCTATTACACATAGCTTTTGCAAATATTTGGCTAGGGCTTTGCTCTCAGCAACCTTGCTTTTACACATAATGGAGTAGTAGGGAATATTAGATCTGTTAAGAGCAAGAAACTTATTTGGGTTGGTGGAAGACCATTCGTACATGTTTGGAATATCTATTTTTGACTGAGACATGCTAAGCATGGAGACATCTTTTAAGAGATATGCTGTTTGAGATTGCGTTTCTAGAGTTGATACTAGGCTCCAATTCTTTTGTTTACATTTAGTATATTTATTGCAGGTACTGCTATTAACGATATTTTATTTAATTTAAACACTAAATAGCTCCAATACCAAGAAACAGCTAAAATCACTATAGCATGCTTGGCAAGTCGTGGATTTGAGTTTCACTTGTGAGACCCGTGGTGACTGAATGCACTTGGGGTATGCAGTCATAGTTTGGGTTGTGGTTCAAGTTTATAGACGTTGACTGCATTCAGGCAGTGGTTATGATAATTCCTTCCTATTTCAAGCTTTGGTGTTCGTTGCGATAACTCTTTCATTCAGGTCAAGTACGTAATATACACAAAAAATAGGGATACTTCAATACGGAAGGAGATACAGCCTTTTTAGGATAAAGGGATACATTGTTCCATGTTGCTCAAAATGGTATCTGATGTATGTGAGGTTTAAACCAATGTTTGTGAAAAGTGTGGGAAAACCATGGAAGTGTGAGAATGTTGGAGGGCTTAGCAGTCACCTTGTGATTTGTTTAGCTGCAAGAGTGAAATCTGTTAGTGATAAATAATTTGCTTCACTTACTGATAAATAATTTGTTTAGCTGTTCATGATAATCTAATTTATGCCCATGTTGTTTCTTTTAGCAATTGACTTGGACTTAAAATTGGTTATTTCTTTTAAAAATTGAGGAATTGCTAACTTGTGGCCACCTAAACTTCTTTCTTGAATATGATCAATTGCAAGGTAATGTATAAAGACATAGTTGTCATCCTTACATGGATCAAAGGATCATCACCTAGAGGCTTAATGCTTATTCTGCCAAGGTGGGGTCCTGGGAGGGTTGGTGGATAAGTGAAAGCCTAACCTCTTTTGAGTAGCTGCGCCTAGGCTCAAAGCCAGGTCTTATGACTTGAGAAACAAGCACCTTACCATCACTCCAAGTGGTAGTCCTTTGTTGCCATTTGTACATGCATTTTTTTAAAAAAATATCGTTCCCATCATTTATCATTGGTTTATGAATTTATTGCCGTTGGCTTTCCTTTTCACACCATCCTAAAAGATACATGAATTTTCATGGTACCTGCTTGTTTCCGACATGTAGCTGCTTATATAGCTTGTGTATATGTAAAGTTCTATACACTTCTGCTACCTTGTATGGTTTTTTACTTTTCTGTAACCATATATCATGCTCATGAGATTTTTGATACTTATCTTAACATATTGCTGCAGCACGGATAACATGTGTTGCTTCTAAAAATTCTTCCGTTTGATTTTAATAGTTTGGTTTATCATTTCTGCCAACATCACATTCTCATTCATAATTTTACATGTTCGTTTTTCCCCTTCTAAAAATGACATTCTCAGTTCATTCAAATTTTTAGGTCCAAGTCCATCATATTCCCAAGTCCAAGTCTACTGCTTGAGGCTTTATCTTAATCCATGTGGTAAATCTTTTTTCCATTTTCTGGATCCTGCCAAAGAAATTCGTGCTTTAATTATTCTATTGGTTTTACTACTTTGATTAGTGTCTATAAGCATGTCATCAAACATAGTGGAATATTTTGAAGCCAACTTTAAATTAATTGCACTCTACCAATATTAGTAAGAAGCTTACCATACGTTCCAGTGAATAACTGAGCAACTCTCTTCAGTTCATAATTCTTTTTTATTCCTTTCAAGAAATAGTTGTATACCTAGGCATTTGCTAAGGAAACTAGCTTGTTCACATCTTAAAACATTACCAGTATTTGGTTTTTCCTTCATTGAAAGATTAAAAGGAAATAAATTGCTGCCTTCTTTTCCAAGGTTTTTATGTTGATTTTGAAAACATAATTGTTACAATACCACTTGTTTTAGTTTCCCCAAAAAATTTCTTACAATATTTGTCATTTATATATGTGCAGTCTACCAATGGTACATGGATATGGAATTTTGAAGGTAAATCCGTTAAAATATGTTACAACAGAAGCGAACAAACAGGAAATGATATTGAATCATCTAAGAACATCCTTATGCTACCAACCATATCTGATGTAAGCACCACAGAAGAATGGCATGAGGTGGCAAACTCTTTACTAGCTAAAAACGGGACTCAAAATTGGCGATTTATAATTGTTGATTGGCCTGGTTTTGGTCTGTCTGACAGGCCTTCCATAGATTACTCTGCAGATGTGATGGAGAAGTTCCTTGTAGATTTCTTAAGTGCAACAGATGGCCCTCTTAATAAATCAGGTGGATTCTCTCTCCATGTTGTATTGTACCATTTTCCTACATATATATTTGTATGTATATATGTATATTTTGATTATTTTGTATGGTATGACTAAATATGATTGTGATTTAGAACATATGGTGTTCTAGCAGTTTAGATGTAATAGCTTCTACTTTTTCTGGGTAACATGTTTGATTAATTGTTATAGGACTCAACATGTGAAATTTTATGGTCAAGAATGAGTTAACGTTTCATTGGAAATTTGGCTATCTAGGGAAAATGTTAGGGAGAAAATGTTGGCATCTTGTCATGTTAATATAAGATTGCTTCTTTTATACATTCACTACTATTTGGGATAAGATGTACACAGGGACACATTGCTCTTATAATGAATTATTCAGAATATCCTAGTCTCTTCATGATTTGTTAACGTGGCAGTTTAGTTCATTCTTTAACCATGTAATATTGATACTTAAATAAAATTATTACTTATGTTCAACAGTAGTTATGGAAGTTCTAATAGAACCATGAAGTAATGATAGTTGTCATAACCTATTATGATTTGTTGTGTATGTAATCAAGAAATGTTGTTTCCTTTTATGCTTAACATCAAGGTGTGTGACTTCTGGCTTGCATTCTATAGGTCATAGGTTTGATTTCAATAGGCTGCCATTGAGATATTCAAGCATTATGTAAAAACTGTTGAAATGAAACCACTCCAATAAATTTATAGGGTCCTGGACATGATTAAAAACAGTTTTATTATGTGAAACTGAAATTGAAACTGTTTTTAATTACATCTGAGACTCTATGATGATTTGTAGAGAATCTGCATCTCTTTATTGTTGTATCTTATTTATGCTTTTGATCTATGGGAAGGTGCACCACAATTCAAAAAGTGCTTTTCTGTGTAATATTAATACTTGTATGCATCCATGGTGACCCAGCAACTTTAGAAAAGATTGTTCATTTTGTTCTTAAAATTTTTGTTTGCTGTTACAATACACATACTTTTAACTGCTAAGTTAGGTCGCATTTAAGGGTGATTCTAATTTTCATGGAAATTTTATTTTATGACAGTGTTATTGGAGAAATTTAGAAGTAAAAGGAAGAATTTGGATATGAGTTTCATTTATTTGGAGAAGGCATATAACATAGTCCCTATAAAGATTATTTTGATGGGCCTTAAAGAGGAAGGATATCACGTTTGCATATATCATGGTTATTCAAGACATGCATGGTGGAGCTACAGCAAGAGCTACATGCATGATTATTTATTTGCGTATATCTACACAAAGCCTATATTTGTATAAGTTGATAACAGAAATTCAAAATATTCCTTGGTGTATATTCTTTGTACATGATATTGTGTTGGTAGATATATCTATGCTAAGCCCTTGCTACCAAAATGCTGACTTGGAGAAGAGATTTAGAATCAAATAGATCAACAATTAGTAGAAATAAAATAGAATATATGGACAAAAATTTTAATGAAAGTGTAAGCATTGAAGCTATGAAATGAAAATCCAAGATCAAGAATCAATACAAAGAAAGAAATTTTATTTTGTTACTTGGAATCAATCTTACAAATGGATGGTGAGATTGACTATGATGAAACACATTGAACTGAACCAAGGTGGATGAAAGGGAAACAGGCAAATGATGTGCTTTGTAATAAAAGAATTTGTATAAGATTGAAGGGAAACTTTTATGAAGTTACCATCAAACTTGCAATTATACATGGTATATATTTTTTGCAATTTTTTAAAAAATCAAAACTTGTAAATTTGTAGAGTTGAGAATGCTAAAGTGGAGGTTAGAGGCTACTAAAAGAGACAAAAAGAAGTTTGGGGATAGCACTTATAGGTAAAAATGATAAAAGAACGTTGCCTCAAATGGTCTGGTTATGTGCATAGAATACTAGAAGATGTATCTGTCAGAAGGTGTTGCCTAGTTGAAGTAAAGGGAGCACAACAGAGAAGACAGAAACACACATGGAATGCTATAATAAAGAGATGTTCAAGAACCAGGAATTAGCACTGATTTGGTTTTTGATAGAGGTGAATAGTGGGAAAAAACTCATAAAACCAACCCTATGTAGTTGGGATAAGGTCAGGATGATGATGATGAAATAGCATTCTTTGCGTTAAGAGGTTGGTAAAATCTTTGAGTCTCAAATGACAGTTAAGAATTTGATGTTTAGGGTATGGATTAAGCCATTTGGAAGGAACCAGCAAAGAAAAGTATAAGTGAGCCAAGTTAAAAATGTCTCACAAAGCTAATGGTTCAATTTGTGAAACATCCACAATGAAAAAGAAAATTCAAAAAATACAAGCCAATTTCTTGAAGATGATATGTACAGAAATTGGATTTATTTGTTTATATTTTGCTTTTGTGTAGATGAAATGACAACTGGAGCTATCTTTAGTCTATCCATAGCAGGCTGCTCACAATTTAGAGAATCAATATTAGAATGAGAATACAATTAAGAAAGATGCAATAGCTAGCTGTCCGAAATAAACACTTTGGGCAGATAGATGCCTATGTTGACCAAAAATTAAAAGCAAAGCTCCAAGCATTATTGGCTGCATTTTCCATTTGAAGATTCAATCTTTTCTTTCCATGCCTTTAACTGGCTATGAGTGTGTAAGCTCCATATCGGATACTTTCTGTTCAATTTGTAGGCTAGGTCTTGTCTAGGGGTTATATGTTCTGTTGTTCTCACATCCATGATCTAGTAGTCATCTTTGCACGCTTTAGAAGAATATGCACAATGAATGACATTAGCTTGGTCAGCAACTGGTTTGACTTGATCCCAGTTGTTAGATTTAGAAGTCTTTCTTATTCTTTGTCAACATCATGCACAAGTGCTATAGAGTTGTGGTCACTATCATTGGAGTGTAACTCCTACCTAGTTTCCTTCACTTGATGTGCTTGAACTATCTTCCTGATTTAATCATACGAGGTTCACTTCTTTGCTGCATAGTGGCTCTTTTTGCCACATCTTTTACAAGTCATATTCTTCTTCTTCTTGGGAAAGTTTTTCTTTTCTAATGGACTATTGTTCTGTTAGTCGATCTAGATTTGCTTCTGCTAACCCTTGCTCTTCAAATCTCGATACTTGCTACCATTACTATAGTTTGCTTTATCATATAAGGGACTTGTTTTCAGACTTTCTCAATTGTAGGCATTGTATTGCTTGTTGAGATCTATTAGAACACTTGCAAGGGTTTCAAAGTCCATACCATTTAGCCTACTGTTTGTTGATAGCATGGTGATGACCTAATTGTTGGTGGGAATTACTTGAGCACTTTTGATGAGAAAAACTCAAACAATGCATTATTGCTTGTAGTCATTGTCAAGGATCTATTTGATTCCCCAAAGCTCAGTGATGACTTCCATGGCTTTTTCCCTTTCCATAAAGATGCTTTGTATCTTATTTAGAAGGTAAATGAACTCCACATTAGCCTTCTTGTTGAAAGCCCTCTTGAACATATCCACTATGTTCCATGTAGTATTCCAATTCTGCACCATTTGTGATTACATTCATTTGTTAATTGAGGAATCGAAGAAGAAAGAATCTCTTCTATAGCTTCCCACTTGTCCCCCTCATTTTTGTTGGATCCATATGATTTGCAGCCATTGTTGGTGCA
Organism: Gnetum montanum; assembly: GCA_015680685.1. Lineage (NCBI taxonomy): Eukaryota > Viridiplantae > Streptophyta > Gnetopsida > Gnetales > Gnetaceae > Gnetum > Gnetum montanum. Next base: position 135,102 of record MNCI01027123.1, on the reverse strand, counting down.
TTTTGGTTGTTTTCTTAGAAATGTTCTTTAAACATCTAGTCTACTTTGGCTGGTAGGATAAGCTAATTATGCCATTTTTTCCAATTTGACTTTCCTTTTAGGATTGCTCTCACATTGTTCTTAAAATTGATTAACATGATTTTTGATTTTGTTCCTTGTTCAAAAATAAGAAGTGGGAGAGTAATGTATTCTCAAACACATTTTTACAACAAAAGTGAGGAGGAAAGAACAATGTTTTCCTGTCCTAGATGGACACCTTAAATTCATTGGAATCCGACCTTTTGGGTTTTTGAAGTTTTGTAGGCATTGCTGAAAAACCTACCTTTGGGGTAGGAAAAGTACTATAAGGTTTAAACTATAGTTATACCCCTTTGGGTTTTCACTACCTGTGTAGCCAATAAGGAGGAATTATTAATGCGTTGGATACGAATACGAGCATTCACGCATGATCCGGTCGAACTCCGTAGATGTGCTAGTTGTGGTATCTAGATAGTTACTTGTTGATCGCAGTTCGCTGTCTTCCCACCTGGACTAGTATTTGCTTTGTCATGTATGGTTTAATCCAAAGTGAGGTGTATGATGTGGTCCTAGACTAGTGCTACTCCTAGAGGCAATGGAAAGTAACTTTGATTAAGCTAAGAGGGAAAGGGTGAAGAGAGTCTAAGCTAGCCTAAGTGTGATGAGCATCCGTCCTTTAATCATCCATACACATCTTGGATCTCATGTACTGCTGCTGGGATTACCAAGCGCATGTCCTAGGTTCGCTACTGGGATACCAAGTAGTCACACTTAAATGCTCGTGATTAAGTCATACTCATTCCACGTTTAATAGGAGGGATCAGAGAGGAAGGTAAAGAGAAATTAAGTAAGAAAGCAATAAATAACAGTTAAACTAAGTGAATGCTGCAATGATGAAGTAATCTTGATCTTTATTGCCGGTCATGTGCGTTTCCAAGTATGTCACACTCGAATAAAGGTTCTGTACAATTGCAATCATCACACTGCAGGCATGCACTAGGGAAAGGGTTGAGATAAACTAAAAAATGACAAGAAGACTCTACTCTAACACTAACTCTTACTATATCTTTCCCGTGCGCCTCATTGTGTATTTATAGGCTCACACGGGAACCACGATATTGTGTATTCAATATCGCTAGTGAGGCCGCGATATCGCATACCCGATATCGGAGCCTGACAAATCATGGTTCATCAATTGCAAAACAAGTTTCAATCCTTGCACCTTCTATGTTGCTTTCATCTATGGCTATGTACTTGCAACCCTTGTGTGCACTGCTTGCAGCTACAAATTTGTGATTGTGCACCTACAATCCTTGCATGCCACTTGCATTGTGTAGATCTACGTAGATGCTGCCTGTGTTGTGTAAATCAGTGCATATGTCACTTGTGCTGTGCAAATTTGTGTGCAAATGTTTTGTATATATTGCCTATTTGCCTTTGTGTGTTGTTATAGTGCATTGTTCTCTTGGTGAATATGATGTTGTCTCTCACCCAATGACCCTTTGCTAAGTGGTGCAAGTAGACAAAGACTTCCTCTCACATGTTTTGCTTACACGTATCTCTTCATGCATTTTGTCTACACGTATTTCTTCATGTGCCCCAAGCTCTAACTGTGGTTGACTCTTTTTAATGCAATGCTAGCCTTCGAGATGTGAATGTTTAGAGCTAATGCAATAGAAACAAGGAAGAAATGTGTGTGCGTAGAATGCAATAGAAATAATTCAAAACAAATGCATTCAGCTGATTCATCCAGTACATTATAAAATGGAGAGAGGAAGTGTTTCTTTACAGGCTATTTTAGGGTTAAGGTTTTTTCTGTGTTAGAGTTAGGGTTTTTTTGGTAACTACAAAGTAGGACTTATCCATCAAAACTGCCAAACTTTGTGATGCACTTTATGTAGGTCAGCAAGCCACACTTTAATATGTTTAGAGCTTTGTCTAATTTCAGAAACATGAGTGATAATTCTTTTGTGGATATTGAAGTCAAGATAATGAAGTTTGGAATATAACGTATATTGACTTTGGATCTCCTTGACATATTACAACTTTCAATTCTAGATTTATTGATTTAATGTTACTGGTAGTACTGAATCTGAATTAAAGGCTGAGATGATGTCCAAAAAAATGTTGTTCACTTGTCCTAAACTAGTTGTTATACTTTAAAAGTTAGTTTTTTGGCTTCTATTTTTCTTCTTTATTTAATTAAGAAAAACCATGCTTCTAAAATTTTTTAATTAGCTTTTATCCATGCCATCTCAAAACTAGTTGTAAACTTAAGTGCTATTTATTCTCTTTCTCTAGTCAATGAGAAATTTCAATTGTAACATGATATTAATTATTAAGATGAGAGGTGGAAAAAGGTCAGGTTAAATTAAGGTAAGAAATATGTACAAGCGAGGTATTTATTGATAATATGGGTGGAAACGAGAGCATTGGGAGTTGATGTTGGTAGCAGGCTACTTGGCCATGATGATGTAGGCACATGGGGTGGAAGCTTGGAGGGTGATGGCGATCAAAAAGGCGGTTTGCGTGTGGGGTTGCAGCTGGCGGGAAGGCGGATAGCATGATGGAGGTTTTGGTTTCAGGTTTGTCTGGTGATGCTTAGCAGGTTGGGGAACTTGAGGTGGATGGGATTGTGGTTGGTGTTTAAAGGGGGCATTGTTTGCGGATTCGGCTAAAGGCAGTCCCCAGTGAGGGGATCAAACTTTGGAACGTAGTTTGATTGGGAAGTTTGTGTTGGCTGGGGCATGCCATAAGCTTGAGTTGGTTCAGAAGTGGGCAGCAGTGTAGTGGAATTTTTGTTTGGTGGTGGTGCGAAGTCTTCTTGGTCAGCTCTTGGTGTTCATTTTTCTGATGGTTTCCAACCAAGACAAAGTTTTGGTGGGTGGCCCATGGTTCTTTGGAGCCAGGGGTTTGGCATTGATGAAGTGTAGGTTGGGGGCCCATTGGGACCCAAATCTATTCTCTAGGGCCTCAGTTTGGGTCCATGTGTCTGGTATTTTGTGGGAAATGTGGATGCCGCATTTCCTTTGGATATTGGCAAGGAATTTCGGGGAATTCATTTCCTTTGATAAGTCTACAGCTTCCATGGATTGAATGGGGTATGCGTGTTTCTGTGTGTGGTGTTCTTTGGAGCTTGAGCACCTGGTCCAGGAGGTTGTTCTGGCCATGTTGTTGGGGCATGAGAAAATACATGTGGACTTTGAGAACATTGTGGTTCATGAGCCTATAGGCTACAAGGCTCTTGTGGGGTGTGTGGCAAAGCAGGGCACATAGCGGCAAAGTGTAGGGTGGCACCTTAGGGCCAGGGTCAAAAATAGCCCGATGGGGGTTGGACCACCATTACCAGGAAGGGGGCAAAAATCCAGTTAACAGTCATTCGAGGTCTTTGGCAGTTGGGCTAGTTCACATGTCTTCTAATGTTACCAGGGCATCGAGGGGTGGGGGGGGTGGGGGGTGTGGGTGGTGCTACCTAGGTTGGGTAGGGACCTATTGGGGTTGGTGTGAGCCTTACTAAAGCTCGGCCACCCATTGACAAGGTTGTGTGAAAGGAGGGACTTGCTTCCCCTCTATGACATGTAATCGACTTGGACTTGGATGTTGTTGGTGACGTTGAGTAGGTTGTGGATGTGACCCTAGGGTCCATGTCATGGGGTGTTTTCTCCTTTGGAAGGCCAGGTGTTGCTTTTCAAAGGAAGTCTCCTCTTGTCCATGGACAACATTTTGAGATGGGGTGGTTTCAAGGGGGTGAGAGGGGGGGGTGTGTGTGTGGGGTTTCCTATCTCCCCAAATTCGAAAAAGGTGGGGTGACTATTTGGTTCGGATGCCTGTTCTAAGCAATCATAGCAAGAGATTGCCTTGGGGGTCCAAAAGACCATCTAGGATGTTTATAAGCGATGATCGTCTGATAAACCATGAGGATGCTCTCATGGAATTGTAGGGGACAAGGTACCCCCTATAAACACAATACCTTGAAAGAGATGCTGCGTAAAGAAAAGTTCGATGTCATATGTTTGCAAGAAACCAAGCTCCAACTACAGGAGCGTCACTGGCTCTAGTGGTCAGGGTGGGATGTTCATTTTGTCCCATCTAGGGGATGTGTTGTTGGGTTGGCTTTGCTCTCACGTGAACGATTTCAGGTGATGGATAGCTCTCAGTGGAGCATCATGGTGCTTCTCATGGATGCTAAGTTGTGGCTCACAAATTTCTATGGTGCCCAAAATTGGGAGGAGAGACTATAGGAGTTGCGGAGAATTGCTTCAGTTGTTCAGGAATGCTGGCAATGGATTCTCGTTGGGGATTTCAATGAAAGAATCTATCCATGGGAGAAGTTGGATGGCGGTTCTCAAGTGTCGCCAAGAGCATAGGATTTCTTGACATTCCTGGAGGATCACAACTTGGTGGATATTGATATCCATGGCTGTTAGTTCACTTGGAGCAATTGGCGGCAGGGACGGGAGAGGGTTATGACAAAAATTGATCGGGTGTGGGTTAGCTTGCAATCCTTTTGACAAAGGAGGTTATGGCAAAAGGGTAGGAACAATTGGCGTTTGATCATTGCTCCATTCTTTGTTGTGTTGGTGAAACCACCCCTGGAAGGGGGGGGGGGGGGGGGGGGGTGGTTCCTTTTCATTTTGAGCATTATAGATTCACAAGCCTTAGTTGTGGCCTTTGGTTGAGAATATTTGGGGGGCCTACACAAAGAATGTAGAGCCTCAGGAGTTTTTGAAGCAAGGATTGTATCACCTCAAATAGGAGTTGAGGGCTCGGAGCATGGTGGATAAATATTCATTTCAGGCGACACAAGGGGGACTCATGCATTGTCTTTAAAAAATTCAAGCTGAGCAAGAGGCGGGAAAGGATTTGACTGAAATGGAAGGCACTATTCTAACCCAACTATAGGAGTTAAATAAGGATGTGGAGGCATATTGGAGGCAATGGGGTAGACAAAGGTGGTTGAAGGATGGTGACAGGAATACACAATTCATCTTTGCGGTGGCCAATTCAGCAAATCATGCTAAGAAGATTCATAGTCTTACTGTCTAGGGTTAGGAGGTTAATGATTGACAGGGGGTGGCTAATGCTCTTCTTAAATTTTGGTCAGGAATTTGGGGGAAAAAGGCTGTGCTTCCTCTTTCTATTCCCATTCAGCAGGTTTTGACTAAGGATGACAATTGGAAGCTTTTAGTGCCTTTCTCACTACCGGAGTTAGAGGAGGCTCTAGATTCAATGAAGCCAGGCCGAGTGCCTGGGCTAGATGGTTGGCCTACATAATTCTTTAAAGTGTTCATTGATATTCTGGGGGAGAACCTATTGGATGCATTTAATGAGATGTTCAGATGGAAATAGGTACACAAAGAAATTAATTGTTCACAAATTGTAATGATACTGAAGTTTGATTGCCCAACCAACCCATCACTGTTTAGACCGATTGGGGTTTGCAACTCCCTATTATGCCTTTTTACGAAAATATTGGTGGGGGTGGTTGTTCCCTCTTATGCTGAGATTGGTGGGTTCTAACCAGGCGGGTTTTGTTCGGGGTAGACGCATCCAAGATTAGATTCTACTAATGTAGGAAGTGATGCACTTGCTAAGACTTGCTAAATGCCTAGGAATGTGCCTTAAGATGGATATTTCAAAGGCCTATGATACTGTTGCTTGCGAGGCATTGTAGGAGATTATGTTGAGAAAAGGGATCCATCCTGATTTTGCTAAGCTCTACATTTAGATTCAGGCTTCAGGGGCATTCTCCCTTGTCTTGAAGGGAAATTATGGGGGTTTGCCTCCCCAGGAAGGGGGTTAAGGTAGGGGAACCCATTGCCCCCCTATTTGTTTATCCTGGTCATGGACACCATGCAGACATTGCAAAACTAAGGGGGTGAGGGGGTTGGAGATTGTAGGTGTTCGATGCTTGGCCGAACACTATGCCGATGATACCATGCTATTCTCTTGGGCAGCTGTGCCATAGGCTTTGGCAATTAATCGAGCATTGCAACGGATAGCGGGGGAGATTGGTCTAGAAATTAATAGGGGTAAGTCAGTGATTCATATGCAAAACTAAGGGGGTGAGGGGGTTGGAGATTGTAGGTGTTCGATGCTTGGCCGAACACTATGCCGATGATACCATGCTATTCTCTTGGGCAGCTGTGCCATAGGCTTTGGCAATTAATCGAGCATTGCAGCAGATAGCGGGGGAGATTGGTCTAGAAATTAATAGGGGTAAGTCAGTGATTCATATGCAACACACAGAAGCCTNAGAAATTAATAGGGGTAAGTCAGTGATTCATATGCAACACACAGAAGCCCAGGTCAAGGGGTTGATTATCTAGTAGTTAGGGATTCTCCAAGGGGCACAGAGTGACTCGTACTTGGGTCTTCCTTTGTACAATTGGCATTGGAAGAAGGTTTGGGAGGGTCTTATCCAATGACTTTAGAAATGTATTCATCATTGGACGAGTCATTTTCTCACCAAGGCAAGTAGGGCGTTACTTGCTATGATGGTGTTGTCGACAATGGCTAGGTACGCGGTTGTGGTTGCGGTGGCCTTGCCACTGAGTGGTATCATTGAGTGCATTGTGACTAGATTGTTCGGGACTTTATGTGATTTGGAGGTAATGGTGGGAAACGACTACACTTGATTAAATGGGATGTGGTGGCCTGGCCAAGGGGTGCGGGGGGCTTGGGGGTTCCCAAGTTTCAGGACCTTGTTGATATGGGATACCATAAACTCATGAATCAAATTACGAGGTTGTGTCATCATTAGGGACAATGGGTTAGCATAATTGATGGTTAGTATCATAGATGGGAGGCGAGGGTTGATGTTTTGCATATTTGGAAGAAAATTTGTGAGCATGCCTGAAGAATGATTTAGTGGGACCTGCTGGGTACCTCACCACAATTGCTCATCAAGCATAGTTACATGAACGTGGGTGGTTGAAAAGCATTATGAAGAGGTAAGTTGCCGAAAAAGATAAAAATGTTCATTTGGTTGATAAAACATCTTGCCTTACCAGTTAGAGCAATGTTGTTGTGGCAGGGGGTTAATGTGTCAGACACATGTTCCCTTTGCATGGCATCAGGGGATATGGTTGCCCATTTTATATCTAATTGTACTTTTATGCGTTGGGATTTTCAGGCTACAAATTTCTGGCCAAGTTTGAATATGATGGGCAACAAGAAAGAGGCAGCAATTTTGTGAACATTGTGAAAGGCATGGAATTGTCGGATTTTCTAGTATCTGTCTTTGTCGCCATTGGCACACATTGTGGTGCAAGGTATTCATTTGTTGGCCAAAGCATAGGTCACCATGGTGGTAATGTTGACCTTTGAGCTGGTGAGCAATGGGTACAGGGCTAACCCTATGCTATGGGGCCTTATTACCCGAGTGGAGTGGGCGGAGCTCCTTCCCTTGTTGTAGGAGGACTCAGACTTGGAAGACAAATCATTTTTTACGAATTGGTTGGGGGAGCTCACCTTGTTCAGGGGGTGAGAATTCTATTGACGAAAGATAATATTGTACAGGTTTTAGGGTTGCCGGCGGATGGTGTAGTGGTTCCTGTGCAAGGGTGTGGTTGCACGATGCAGCCATGTCTTTCCTAGGGCCAGTGCCCAAAACGAGGAGTGGGCAGGTTTGAAAGTTGGTGCTGTTGGAGCTATGGCATGACGCAGTGGAGGTGGTTGAGCGGTGCTTTGTGTAGTCTGGCAATGTTTTGAAGTTGTAGGGTCTGCACTTTTCATTCTTGTGGTGCATGCAGACGAGTGCTCAAGTTAATTTGCCGAGATATTTTTTGGATGTGCTTAGGAGGCAGCACCGGGGATGTCACTTGGGCCTAATTTTGGCCTTTGGTGTGCTTTGGGGGCGGGGGTTATGCAGCCTGATGGGGGCCCAGTTTTTTGAAGTGTTTATTTGTGCTAGCACTCATATTGTGCTAGCATTCATGGTGTGAGGCATCATTGGTGGTTGATCTGTCAAGCGATTCGAAGCATGGGGCCTCTAGGGCCTGCTCGGAGGAGATGGTCTTGGATATGCCAGGGGACTTTATTGGGCCAAGTCATAAGAGTCTGTCCCCTATGCAAAGGTGTTGGTTTTTTTTTTTTGGCTGCGGGGGCACGTGCAAGAGGTTTCTCGTTTTGCAGGGGTGAAGACTTTTCTTGTTCAGGTGGTAGTAGAGGCACGGGAAGCGGAGAGGGCTGTCTGGTTGATGTACATAATTTGCTGTTTTCTAATATAATCCTGAATGTTTTTGAAAAAAAATTATTAAGATGAAAAGATTCTTATCTCTATAGTGACATCCATTACAGAAAACAAAATATTTATTCACCACCTGTTATGTGGTTTTCTATGCAGTTTTAAAGAGGGCGTTTACTTATGACTTTCACTATTTTGGAACTTAAACTACCAATGCTTACATAAGTGAACAAAGATTCTGAAAAGATTTGAAATGATATTTGACGACTCTAAGATCAAATGTGTGGACTTGCAAAATCAAATGAAGGAAACTCAAACATGAGATTGGAACTGACTTCCATGGAGGTTGTTATAGAAGGATCACAACTTATCATAAGCTAGAGGGGGATTACTTTCAAACACGATATACCATATCTTGTTCAAAACATTTATTTGAACAATTCCTTCAAATTTTATTGAATTAAATTTAGTTACTTTTATCTTATTTGCCCTAAAATTTTTCCCTGCCCATGTAAATATAGTAAAATTTCTTGCAGTATGGAACTGAAACTGAAATTTTATTACATTTGTAGATCCCTTGTGGATCTATTGAACAGTTGAAGTCTATACATGTTATGTGTTTTGAAAACATCATTAAGAAAATTACCAAGTGTTCTAGGTAATGTTTGGAATAAATCAACCAAATTTGTAATTGTAATATCCCATCTATGTTTAATGTGCTCTAATGCAGAACATTACAGGAAAATTTGGTATCCATCTCCAATGTTATTTGAATTGCACGTTCTACATATTTATTCTTTACAAGGAATTTTCAGCCACCTAGTTGTTTCAACTCTCAAATAATGAGATCCCATTCATGCTCTGTTAATTGTTCATTGTAATTGAAGAGGAATAGCAGCAGATAAATAGTTTGCTTTTGAATTAAGGCCTCCCTTGATACTATTCAAATAAAAATGTTTTTTTTAAATTATATTTTCCCAAAGTTTTTGAATACTAGTTGTTTTACCAAATTGCAAACTTGGTTAGGATCAGAATAGAGAGTGGACTCAACTATTTCTTTTATTAAGCCATAGAACTCCCTCATGAAGCCATCCTTTATCATGGGTTTCCGTTATCATGTTTTTGGAATATTTATCTAATTAAGATGCAGAGAGATTATGAGTGTAGGCTATAAACAAACATATAGTTTCAACCTCTATCGCCATCATCATTGTTTCCAGAAGCATAATATCATATTGTGTCTATCTCTTTACTTCAAATTTATTGAGTAAAAAATGCTTCTGAATTTCTCCTATTTGTTTTCAATATTTATTTGATAGAGCAAGACCCCATACAACACACCCATAGAGAATAGTAGATCAAACAATGGCATGATAAAGTTGTTTTCAGATATCTCAAGCTAGAATAGATTCCTTATTATATTTGTTTTTTAAAGCAAATAAGGCTTTCATACCGTTTGCAATTCTTTGAGTAATGGATTGATCCCATTTGTAATTGCAAGAGCATTCTAAACCAAGATATTTGTAAGAGGAAATGATATCCACATGTTTATGCCCAATAGTAAAATTGTATATCTTATTATATGTGTCACAAATCATAATTATTGTTTTTTGGACATTAACTTATTCTTGAGTATATACAAAAGTTATCAAGAGTTAAGTTTTTTTGCAATTCTTTTATTGAATTTGAAATTAAGGCAACATCATCAACATAGAGTAAGAGTTTGATAGGACTGCTTTCAATTGTAATTGCAAATTGAGTTGGTATTTTATGCATCAACTCTTCAAGTTCATCAATAAAAAGCCGAAATAAAGTAGGAGAAAGAGGATATCCTTATTTAACACCAACAAAACTACTAAATAAAATTATTTCTTATCCATTTGTAAATTGAATGCATACTTCTTTGTAAAGTTTTTGGTTAGCAGATAACAGTATGCTTGGAACTTCTAACTTTTCCAAGTACCTCCATAACTTTCTTTGAATGACAGAATCATAGGCCTTAGAAAAAAATCTACAAAGCAGATAAAAGTTTTCTTATGTGAACCTTTTGCTCTATCAATAAGATATTTCAAAGTGATGAGATAATTTATGGTAGAATGTTGTTGCCTAAATCCTGCCTAGGAAATTGTATGTATTTGATTTTCTTTACCCCATTTTCCTAGCATAGGTTCTAGAATAGTGCCCAGAATCTTAGCAAAAATATTGCTAATTACAATCAAATCTATAATTATTTAGATATTTTTTGTCTCCTTTTCTTGCAAAGCATGACTGGATTATTGATGCATGATTCCTTTTCTAACCTCACTTGCAGAACCAAATTTAACTTTTTCCAAATGGCATTCTATGCCAGTGGCCTTCCCCATTTGAGCATTTCTCCATATAAGTTTACATTAGCAGATTTTTTTTATGCTAGTTTTTTTTTTCTTTTTTAATAATCCTCTACAATGTATCATTAAAAGAAATGAACAATGTATTACCATTGTTATGAAAATTTTCTCTTCTATCATCACTATGAAACAAAGCTCGATAAAAATCATCAATATCTTTGAGAGAAAAAGCATAGTATTATCTTTCCTTGCTCTGAAATGAATGCCAAAAACATTTGGGATCCTTTTTTATCATTTCTAATAAACTATTCTATTGTTGGTTGACACATTCTCTCTTCTTAGTTCAAATTAGATTTTTATATGACTTGATAATCTCTAGTGACTTTTGAGTCTTCAATAAAATTCTAGCCATCCTACATCATTCATCAAACCATTGTTTATTATTTGTATTTTGGCCTTTGGAAATATTGAAAACAACTATAATTAAAGTTTTTATAACACTCACATTTGGATTCCAAATCTTTTGAATTTCATTTTGAAAATCCTCTGTTTTTGCAGTTATTCTAAAGTGCTTTTGCCTCCTAGAGTATCTGAAATGCTGTGTATTTGTTAATAACATGAAGTATAGAGGGCAATGGTAGGATTCAATTATTTCTTCTTCTACTTCAAAATGTTTGATGCTGCTAACATATTTGGGCTAGAAAAAAAAATCAACATTAGAACTGCCTTATTATCCTACAAAAGTGAAGCCACCTGATTTTGAACATTTATTGATGCCATTTAGAATCAATAGATCTAATCCTTGGCCTCAATCTAACAAATGTTTTCCTTTGTGATTAAATTATTTATCTTTAGAGCACTGATTCCATTATGCACTTTTCTCATATTCTAAAAAGCCTTGACGATTTCAGTAACTAATAGGGATCTGCTCAGAACTAGTTTAAGCATTAAAGTCTCTACTTACGTAAATTCTTCCTCTCTGAGCAAAACTAGCAATATACATACCAAGGGATTGAAAGGGAAAATCCCATTGTAAACATTCTCATTCATAAAGAGGGGCTTCTCTAGGTTCAAAGTAGCAAAAGGCTAAAAATAAAAAGATTTTTGTGGTCATAGTTTTAGCTTTTCTAGGTTCACTATGTTAAAGCTCACGTCCCAAAGGGAGCATGAATAGTGCATTTTCAAACAATATGTTTAACACGGATATTTATTCCTACGTTTGTGCTGAGTCTGTTTTTGTTTCTAAGGTATTGTTGAGCAATGCACCATCTTAGGATGTTGTACCATTTTTGTAACTTTTCAAATAGAGATGAAATTTAGATTTAGGTTCATGTATTTACATTTTACTCATTATAGCATTTATATTGAACAGGTGTAAAGAAAAGTTTATTAAAAGTAAAATATAGATACATTCTAGCATTGATTCTGGCATCATTGAAAAATTTCAGATTCTGGAATTGTCATCATTGGAGGGGGTCATGCAGCAACCCTAGCTATCCGTGCAGCAAAAAGGGGTGTTATTAACCCCTCTGCTATTGTTGCTGTTGCGCCAACATGGGCTGGGCCCCTACCTATTGTGTTTGGTCGAGATTCTGACACAGAGGCAAGGTGCAGTGGAATATTTTAAGTTTTACCATTTATCTGCTGTCTTCACAGTTCATCAAAATTAAAATTAAGTGCACTGCTAACATTTACGTTTCCAAAAACTAATTTTTGATGTGCCTTTTCCATGAAAAAACTTGATACTCCTCATTATCGACATCGTAGCCTCGGTTGTAGAATATTGCTGGAACAGAAATGACGGAAGAAGAAAAGAAGAGAAAGTTGGGAAACACACTAGGATCCATGTGGAAAATCCCCAAAAGTTTATTGAGTAGGGGAAAACCATGGGAAAGCAGTCAAGAGATGTTATATTGAAGTAAACTGGGGTAAACCGTTCTTCAAGGACAAGAAGAATCCAAGTCCAGCAAGCACATAACGAAGACATAAACACTATCACCATAATTTCTCTTTATGGTTTCTATTAAGCTTCCACTCTAGAAGCTTTTAGATTCCCCTTTATAACATGCTGTTTTTAAAATGTTACAAGGAACATTACCTTTAAGAACAACTAAAAAAGGGATTTAAAGTATAAAAGATTTTGCCTTAATTTTAACATTTCTCCCCCTCAGAAAAACATAGTTACTCTCGGAGAAGGCAAGTTATGCCTTGCTTTCTAATTCCATTTATGTTCACATTTCTGCTTATCCAAACTGCATCATGTCGAAAACATGTTTTTGTGTTGTTGCAGTTTTTTATTCAAGCGGTTAGTCGTATTGTTCTTGGTGTGAATCTTTTGTACGGTCACCAATCCTTTTTCTATGACATTTTTGTGGAAGTGATATCCTAGATCAATGTTTTAAGTCCCTCTATGATAAGCTGGATACTTGGCCAAGAAGATTTCACTTTGGACGTTGGGAAATACATGAGGGATCTCTTTTTTTCATATCCAGAGAACTTAAAAAACTGCAAAGCCACAACATTTCTTTAAAAGCTTTTGCTAATGGTACATATTCAGCGGCTGAAGGGCATAAAACAACGAATGGTTGTAACCTTGACAACCATCTAATAACACCTCTGGGAAAGATAAATGCATAGCTTATATTACATTGCCTAGTATCGTAATCAGCAGCAAAAATTTGCATCAGCAAAACATGTTACTTGCAAGTTTCCTCCCAATGTAGCCTGTAAGATTGAGCCTCCTTTATTTCGTTCGACTGCGAGCAACCTGGAATACTCGTGAATCTATTTACAATGCCAACAACATAAACTATACTAGGCGTGGTACAAACCATTGGATACATATTTTAACCAACTGCAGATTTGGTACAGTTTTCGTTCATGTCTTTTGGTTTTTTGTGAAGTTTTGGAACAATAATTTTTGTATAAGTTGAAATAAGGAGCAAGAGTACTAACAACATGTGCATCAGACATACCAAACCTGTCCCCTTTGGAAAGCTGTTTTTTTTTTTTTTTGGCTTAACTACAAAAGCGTGTTATTCCTATCCTTTTCAATTCTCATGCCAAGAATTCTTCTTGCTAGTCCCAAAGTCTTTCATAGAAATATTTTTTCCATATATGATTTTTAGTGTTCTATTTCTATTGTAGCATTACCAACAATAAGCATACTATCAACATAAAGCAACAAAGTGCGAAATTTATCTCTCCCATGACCTGACGGAAACATAGTGATCAGAACTCATCTGTTGTATTTATGCTCTTTCTTAAATATATCAAACTTGGTATACACTATCAGAAAGTTTATTTCAAACCATATAAACTCCCTCTCAACCTGCACATCATACTTGGATGTTCTTCATTTATAAACCCTTCATGAGGTTGCATTTACATATCTTCTTCAACATCAGCATGCAAGAATGTCACCTTGACATCTTAATATTATAGTTTTGGTTCCAAATAAGCAGCCAAAGATAAAGACATTTTTAATTGAAGAATGTTTCAAAAATGGTGAGAAAATTTCTGTAAAACAATACCAATTTTCAATGCAAGTCCTTTCACCATTAGTGTTACTTCGTATGTCTTCTAATCATTTGAATCCTTTTTCAATCTGCAAACCCAGTGTTTGCTGAGAGCATTCCTTCCTTCAAGTAGAGGCACTAGATCCCATTATGAGCTTGATTCAAGGATAACCATTTTTCTTTCATAGTTACTTCCCACTTGTTTACATCTGGGAATGCTTTAGCTTTTGAACACATTTCTGGTTCTCCATAATCAATAAGCAAAACATTATTCAAGGAAGGACAATGCCCATTAGGTTGATTTATTGTATATATAGGTATCTTTGCCCGATGCGAAGGAATATGACGAGGTTTTGTGTTAGGATATGATTCGTTAAACTCAACCAATTCTAAAGATGTTTTATTTTGATGAAACAAATTAATAGAAAACGATCTTTATCTATCTATGATTAGTCATGACCTTTCAGCTAACAAATACATTGGTTCAGGAGATTAATAAGATGACCCTATATGAAATGGACTCTGGAGACGTAAGAATAAAACTAGAAAAGTAAAAACGACCTAAAGAATAAAACTAGAAAAGGAAAAAAAGAACCTGTTTTGAGGTGACCGACTAAGTGGAAAATACGTAATTTGCAGAATGTGGTTACCGTTGAAGTTTAAATACTGATTTTAATTGACATTTTACATTGGAAGGAATTCAAGCATATTTTTGGTTTTGAATAATATGGAGGCAGGTCTATTTTTTCACCACTTGAAAACTGTTGCAGAGCTTTTTTGTTCTTTAAAATTTTGAATTGTGACTGTATTTAAGCATTTCAACTTTTCCTGTTTTTTTAGTAGTTCGAACCTTCTCACGAATGTTAGCTTTTTGTGTGCCTACATTTTCAGGTACGGACTATTACGGAATGGCTTGCAAGCTCCTGCCATTGGATGGATGATGTACAAGCTGTTGGTTAGTAACAAGAAAAGTATCGAGTCCCAGTATAAGTCTCATGTATATGCGGATTCACAAAATGTTACTCCATCTTTAATTCAGAAAAGGTATTCTTTGACAAAAAGAGAAGGTGCTCGTTTTGCTCCAGCAGCATTTTTAACTGGTAAATTAGATCCTGTTGAATCAAGGGAGGAATTCTTGTCTCTTTTTGCTGGACTTGAAGGCAAAGTTTCCATTCTGGTCATCTCAACTAGAAATGCTCCAAAGCGCTCAAAAGCAGAGATGGATTCCCTTAAAGAGGCTAAGGGAGTTTCTAAGTTCCTGGAAGTCCCAGGTGCTCTCCTCCCACAAGAGGAGTATCCTGATATAGTTTCAGATCATCTATTTTCTTTCTTGATTGACCATTTTTGATAGGTTTTGAAAATGGAACGTTTATCTAGTCTTTACAATTTCCTTTGCTGTTAGGTTTCAGAACTTGACCACGAGAAAAAGTCTAATAATGAACTGCTTGTGCAAAAATTTAAGAAACGGGAGAATGCTATATGTAGGAAACCTCCTCCTCCTCATCATCCTAGCCTTCTTCCAACAAACTGGGGGTTGGGGGGATGTATTTTGAATTAATTGGTCATTAATTGATATAAATATTGGAACGGTGGAACGGTGAAATTTCACGATGTCAAATTCATAGTTGTCATGTTCACCAATAGAATTGGTCTGGAACAGCAATAACGATAGTTGCCATTGATTTCTGAGTTCTTTAAGAAATTTTAATCATTGAGTTCTTATTGAAAGAATTTTAATCATTGTTTCCATGCACTGAGTACTTAAGTAGCGATACAAATGGTGTTTTTCATCTTAGGAGATAGTTCTTCAGTCAAAACACCGGTGATGGTGCTGTGGGGGTTAACTGTGATACATAAATATTTGTAAATTTGCCCATGCATTTATTTTGAGTAGTGTTTTTATGAACGGAAATGAGTTTTGTTATTACATCTTTGACACCCTCTGGGAATGTTGTACTCCTGTAAAATATATTTAAAATAAGAAAAATTTGGGGTTGAGCTTGTGACTTCGAGGAGCAAGTCACACGCTTTATCTGTTGAAGGTTAACGTGATTGATATTTTTAGAGACCAAAATTTAAGCTTTAACCAAGTTAATAACTTGATAATGAACATGAAATATTATCTTTTATGGATGCCATAAAATTTTACTCTTAAATTCATCTTTTAAAAAATGAGGTTACAGATTCTAATAGGTGGGTGTACTGTATGAAGTCGTTAGCATAAAATGTCAAGCAGCAACCGGTTCCACAGTGACGTATCCACGGTAATGTTTTAAGCTTTCTTTGATTCTCATAGATTAATACCTAAATAATTTTACATCATCCAAGAATTTGAACAAGTTGACGAGTGATTTTCATTGCATTTAAAAATTGGAATTGTGCCTTGAAATGAATTGGATGTCTTCCTGTGAAGTAGTTGTTAATTTGTATTTATTTTGTCAAATACCTTAGTTTAAAATTATGATCACTTTTTAATGAGAAATTAAAGGATAATATGATTAATTTTTAATGAAAAGTTAAGGGATAATAAGTACACGGGTATGTGGTGATTGCCCATGTAGGTGGGTTCTTCATGTCAAAAGTAAAAATTAGTGTGCATGTTCACTGAAATGAAAGTCAATGAACTTTTCATATATACCTAGAACAACTTTAAAGGTTGCTAGTAGTTTATAATTGGGGTAACAAACTTCAAGATCTGGGTGGGAGAGTTATGATGTCTATGATGTTCACAAGTTTTGCAACTTCAACCACTTTAACCAATTTTGATATAGAGTGCAAAGCAAATGAATGGTAGAGAACACACCTTAGCTGTTCTTTTGTTGGTTGGGTAGATCAATTATTCATGATTCCAAATGTGAAAGATATTCTATATAGATGGGGGTTTAACTTTGCCTTTTTAGAGAATCTCTCATCATTTATGAATTTGTAAATGTCAAACCTAGAAATAGGGCAATTGCTTTCTTTAGGATGCAAGTAGATTTACACATTGAAATTTGCTTTTCCATCATAAAGCCTTGGCTTGTAAGCTTTATGAGACAAGAAAGATTTTTTGGGTTAGGGATGTGGATGGTTTTTATGTGTCTAGCACTAAACTAATCTTTGATATATAAGATTTTTGACTTTTTGCAGTGTAACCATTAGGGTTTTGATTAAACATCAAAATATTCTCTATTGGCTAGTCTAATGCCAACATAGCTCATCTTGGGATTGAGGAGTTTAAAACTTAGGGCACGATATGTGCTAGCACAACACTATTTGTGTTAGTGTAGATGCATTGACGGAGTACTCTTCTTGACTTAAAAATATATGTGTTGAGATGGAAATCAGTTAGTTCTTAGCCAAAGTAGGTAGACTCTGTTTGTTTGTTTTTGTGATTTCCTAGTAATTAGTGAGTGCATAGTGGGTATTTGGTGTTGATTGCTAGAATTGTTATTTATGTGGTTATGCTTGGATGTAACTATGATTAGAAATAAAGACCAAGATTAATTCCTTTTACATTGTAACACTTTAACCTTGATTATATTTATTTTCATTATAATTTATTTTCCATGTAATTTTTAAGGTTATTTAGTATAACATTAATGTTTTCAATTGCAATTAGTAATATGGAATAAGCACATCAAGACCTCAAATATTAACTACACTTGATTTAGGAATTCCAGTAATTAATTAAGTTGGTTTGCCTGGTAGTTAGTTGACTTAGTCGTCGAATAGTTTATTTGTGAATTCAACATGATTACAAATTGATAGAACATATGTTTATTGCTCTAAGACTAGTTTGGGATTAGTTTCTATTTTTAGTTGATATGGACCATACAACACCATTGATCATATGGCTTGGTTATGTTTAACCATACATTGTGAGTCCATTACAAGCATGACAAAAAAGACAATGACTTGCGATTGATCCACACTACTTTTAGATGTTTAGCTTTTCCTTTCCACAAATTATGATAGGGTCTACTACATATGCTTGTAGATTCATATGGTTGGGTGTGTGACATGCTCACTACTCATTGGGTTTCTTGTGAAAAAATGATCCATGCACTATAAAACTTAAGTTGCATGTTTATACAAATGTTTTAAAAATGATAAATTTAACAAGTCAATGGCAATGGCATTGTCCTTGTGTCTTGCACATACAACCATAAAAGAAGAGGGTTAACAGATGAGCAAGCTAAGATTAACCAAATGACTTTGAATACTATAGTGGATCATGTTCCCATATGGAACATTAAAAAATGCTTTAGATCTAGAGAAGAAAATGTCATTACTCTTCAATTCATTCATAATGATTTGAGGAAATGCCTCTTTAGATCCAACGGTTGTAGTCCATTCCTTTGAACAAAACATAACTTGTAACACCTTACTTCCATAATATCAACCTATATTTTTAATGTAATAATATATATCTTAGTTAAAGCATATGATGTGAACCCATTAGTATGTAATGCATCATGGATATAGTTAAAGTGTTTATTAATTAAGTTATCTTGCATGTTTTATAATGATCTTTTGTGTAAACACAATTACTTATTCTTCTACCATTATTGTTGTGTCAATTACTAATGCACGATGTAGGACCAAGACAATTTAGGAATAATATAAACTTAGGAGGAAATATACATACCATATTTAAAAAGTAAATAGTAACTTGAAGTAAATGAATGGTGACATCAGTAAAAACGTGCAAGTAAATAGTAAGTTGGAACAAAAAACTAGTAATGTTGACATAATGAATAGCAACTAGAGTAAAGTAAATGTAAGTAAAAAATATATTGTAAAACTAAGTGATATATAAGGTGAAAAGGGTATTGTACTTGGTAGAGGGGTGTTTTGAAGAGTAAAATGGACATCCCTATTTTAATTATAAACCCTTTTGGTAAAAGACAATGAAATTTTGGATAGATGGATAAATTATTTTAAAAATATATTAAATGAAAAATTTCCAAGAGAAGATATCTAAGAAGAAGAACTAAATTTGGTTTGGTTAATAAGTTTTCCTTTTTTGAAGTCAACATCATCTAAGATGAAAAATGGAAAAACTTATGGATCAAATAACATTCCTATGTAAGCTTAGAAAGCAATGAGAGATACAACAATTTCATTTCTAATACTATTATTTAACAAAATTTTGAAGGATGGAGAAATGACCTAAAACTAGACAACATTGATGTTAGAATAAAGAAGATGTGCAAAATTGTTCAAATTATAGAGGGACAAGTTAATGAGTCATATGTGAAGCTTTGGGAGAGTTATAAAGTAGTGTCTTAAATTTGAATCAATAATATCATAAAACCAATTTAGATTTATGCTCGTGAGATATACAATAGAGGCTATTTTCTTGATGCGACAATTAATGGAAAAATTTAGAGAACATAAAGAAAATCTATATACGATCTTCATTGACTTAGAAAAATCATATGATGGAGTTCCTAGAGATATTATTTGGTAAGTCTTGTGGAGGAAAAACATTCCTAATAAATATATCAAAGTGATTCAAGATATGTATGAAGGAGTTACTCCTATAATTAGAACAACTTATGGAACCACATCTCTTTTTCAATCACAAAAGATCTACATCAAGGGTATGCATTGCTTATATTTATTTGCTATTGTTACGGAGGAATTAACAAAGAAAATATAGAATGAAATCCTTTGGTGTATGCTCTTTATAAATGATACTATGTTGGTGGATATAGTTTGAGAAAATATTGCTTCTAAAATGGAAAATTGTATACATGCTCTAGAATCAAAAGGCTTTAAAATTAGTACAAGGTAGACTACATGGAATGTAATTTCAATAAAAGCATAAACTATGGTAAAATAGAAGTAACAATTCAAAGCCAAAAAGTCTCTCACTACAAATAATTCCACAACCTAAGATCAATGCTTCAATCAAAAGGTGAAATTGATAAAGATATAAGAAATAGGATTGAGCAAAGATGATGAAAATGGAGATAGTCTAATGGTGTTTTATGCAAAAAAATAAAATAAATTTAAAAATTATAAAAACCTTAATAAAACTAAAATAAAAATTTTACTGGATGATAATTAGGTTTACTGTCTTATATGGTTTTGAATATAAGGTAGTATAAGAGAGAAATGAACAACAAATTAGTTTGAGAGAAGTGCAAATGGTTATATGGATGTTAAATGTTAAAAAAAGACATAAATTGCACAATATAGACATTAAAAGAAGGTTCAGAGTGACCTCTATTTTAGATAAGTTATATGAATGATTTCTTAGATGTTTTGGACATTTCCAAAGAAAATCAAATATTGAGCCTATTTAAGAAGGTTGCTACATCACTATTCTAGAAAAACCACCAAAAGGAAGACCAAATAGATATGAGAAAGAAAAAAAAAAAACTATTGAAGATGATTTGAAGAAATTTGAAATATTTAAAAATCTAGCTCTTCATAGAGGAAAATAGTGAAAAAGAACTCATGTAGTTGATCTCATTTTGTTGAGACAAGGTCAGGATGATGATGATTAATTATAGAATATTCTAAAAGTTAAAGTATCTCAAATTTTTAAAACATAATCCTTTCCTACAATATTCTAAAGCTCAAATATCTCCTAAAAAAATGATGGTTGAATCAACATCCGATTACAAATGAAATTAAGTTATTTTCTTCATGCATTCCCATAAAGCTTAATGTATGGATGGATTTTCTTCTGTGTTCTATAAACATTTTTGGGAATTTATTTATATATTTTTCATGTTTTTAAATTCTTCCAATGAGGAGAATCTTATCTAAATGGAATGTTACATGATGATTTTATTATAAGAAGCTAATGATATAAAAAAATTCTTAGTTAGCTTATGTGACTTGTTTTAAGTTTTTGAAACTTTGTTAATAGAAGGTGACACCATACTTGATTGTTGGGGAATAAGATGGTTAGTTTTTG
The DNA here is from genome assembly GCA_015680685.1 of Gnetum montanum. NCBI lineage: Eukaryota > Viridiplantae > Streptophyta > Gnetopsida > Gnetales > Gnetaceae > Gnetum > Gnetum montanum. The sequence goes on along the minus strand of MNCI01027123.1, from coordinate 114,135 downwards.
ACACTTGAGGAACAAGGTGGTTTTGTAGAGAGTATAAACATTTTTAAAAAGGTAAAATAGGCAAAAAAGTTTATATTTTAAAAGCTTATGATACAATTAAATAAAACTCCAACATAGGTGATCACAAGTGTATGTGAAAAAGGAAGAGGAATAGCAATAGATTAGTAGTTGACTATAAATATCTTTCATTTTTTATGGATGATTTTTTTTTTCACACATTCCTTATGTTAGAGCATTCTTTAGATGCAACACATAATGACATAAGAGTCCTATTGTTATGAGAAATGAGTAAGAGGTTGCTAGGTTGTTGCCTGGAAATAATGCACAACTAAGAGTTGTGTCAAATATGCAAGAATTCCACTAGCATTTTGGTGAAGCATGGGTAAAAAGGCTAATACAACATAATACTAAGAGGGGCACCAATGGTTTTAGAGGCTATTGGTAACTTCTATCACTCCAAATCCATAATTGCATATTTGGCTCTTAATTGGAGTGAATGGTAGAAAAGAATTCATATAGCAGATGCCATGTATTTGGGATAAGGCTAGGATGATGATGATTATTGTGACTCCACCCACAACTCATTAAAGGGCATGGTACTCTTTCATTGCTTTGATAAACAATATTACTTTGCATAGCCAATTGATTATTCTAAAAGTACATTGACATAGTGTTTCATAAGCCTCCTATACTATAAGCTATGTAAATTGAAGAAAATTCATGAACAATTTGAAGTGCAGTAAAATTTAAAGATTATATAGAATGAAAAATGTAATTTTAAAAATATTGTGTTCTTCATGAAATGTTTCAAGAAAAAACTGATATAATAAGATAAAATATAATTCTTCTATTAAAGCAGAATATGCGATTTTGCAATTCCCACATACATCAAGCTAATAATGTGAAAATCATTAGTTTACAAAATGCATTAAAGGCATTTAAATAACAGCAACCTATTGAAAACCAAGATGACATGCTCGTAAAGAACAGGAGGGATGAAACCATGGATTAAATATAAAAACCTCTTTCCTCTCCTGAATCATAGAATGGACATAAAATTTTCCTTTTGTATTTCACTGCATGAATGAAAGAATAATAGAGGGGCTACTTACACGTAAAAAGAACAATCTCTTCCCAAAGGCCACATAATACTTCAAGTAGCAATTTGCTACTTTGAGTGGCAATGATGCTTCTCCTAGATCATCTGGTATTACGTTTTAATACACGGGATTTATTTCATACCATATACCATTAAAAACAAAATAAGAAATTCATAATAGTGCCGGATTCTTGAGATTCTCTCAAAGTATCTAGTCGTAGTAACGAACTTCGAGATTGGTACACATGCATGGTTTTGAATATTTCTTAGCATACTTGTTCTCTGAATCCTAAATGTGAACCTGTTCAAAGTTACAAAACATTCATGAGAAAGCGTGGATTGACACATCACGATTGGGCTTACTGACAAATTCAGCAATGCAACTTATTCGAATAAGGAAAACAGACGACAGTGTATATCTACCGGCAACGTTGCCATTAAGATAACTTAAACGAGTGACTAAGAAATTGTTTTGAAAAAACAATTTAGATATGGATTTATCAGAAACTTGTCCTTCAACGAAATTCAGCTATTTACATTGCCCATTTGCCTTCTCTGTATCTACTGTAAGAATTCTTTGATGTCATAACCTTGAAGCTGCAAATGAGGAAAAAGACAACATTAAAGAACAAATCCTAAAATTAAGATTGCTACTCTCAATATAACTTGTTCAGAAAATAGATATCTTTACCTTCAGAAAAGTTAAAAATAAGATCACTCCAGAATTCCAAAATGCATGAATGGTTATAGGTGTAAGAAGATTTTGTGTTTGAGCATATGCAAACCCCAATACAGTCCCTGCATAAAATAGGTAATCGATTAATCACAATAGCATAATTTATGAAACGTTTTTAATATGGCATTTCAAGATTACGAAAGTATTAGTAAATAACACCTTCAAAATGATATCTAAGGATCTTGGATGCTACTATTGCAAGGTAAATTCATTTTCACAACTTCATGATTCATCAATAAAAAATTGATGAAACATGTCATGTTAGGTATATTGTTAATTTTAAGTTTAAAACACCTTCATATTGTAACGGTGCTATGTTAGCAAATTATTCTTGGCATGTTGGCTGAAAATAACAAAAGCCAAAGTATGTAATATGTCAAAAGAATATGTAATCGCTCACACCTAATTTGGCCAAGATTAATTATGGATTATAACTCCATAATTTGACTTTTACCCAAAGCATGACATTATCACCACTATATAAGTGGATGCTTGGGTGGTCTTATCATCACATCTTCACCAAATCTTCAAGGGTGTGCAAGGCATAATCCAAGTTGCAGTCTCTCCTCTTGTGTAAGCTTGATCTAAGCTTGTTGTAAGTCTCAAAGTGAGAAGACTTGGATTTCTAAGGCTTGTTAGGAGCTAAGCTGTTGCTGGGGTTTTCATATGCTTTCCCAGGATAAATTCTTGTCTTCTTGATGTATTTTTTCTCACTTTATTGTCTTATTTCATCGAGGTGTATATTAACATTTCATGCATCTTCATATTTTCGAAATTTTACCAGTTGCAATGCACGAAGTGTAGAAAGTTTTGCAAAGTTGTGAAACAAAAACTGAAATAGTATATGATGCTATTGTGGATAGCATGAGATCCTGGATTCTATACTTCAGAGTCAGCTTCTAGCTATTACTTACACGATTCATGTATATCTTGAAACAAAAAACCAGTGATTTCTACAATGCAAGTCATCTGATTTAGCATCAAGGACAGCTTTTTAGAATTTTTAAAAATGAATTAGAGGTACACGATACAGATGAATATCACAGTATTGTCTGGATCTTAGATGCCTGTGGGAATTCAGAGTCTAACCACTGGGTTCATAGCATGGGGACTTAACCACCATACTCTAAATCGAAACTCCTTATTCCTCGAGTTATTATTACGAGTCTATCTAAGGAGTTATTTACAACACCGAAGTGCCAGAGCGGCCACTAGGACTTACAGAAAACAAAGAAGTTTTAGCTGTTACAAACAGCAACGAATTTTTATGGTTATTTCTGAAATAATGATAACTACAAAATTTGTTCAATTTACATTGGATTTTAGCTGTTGTAGTGAGAAATTATAGTAAACAACAGGTGTTACAGCAACAGATTTATATAGCTGTGGTTTTATTTTAGATATATAAGCTTACAACTTGTAAGTTTGTCCTTTTTTAAACCGCAGGATTTCATAGTGGCGTTACGATAAATTAGTATACCTTGCATAATCCAAAACTCATTTATGCCTTTAAATCCTTCAATTGTGCGTCAACAAATTGACAGAAAATATGGCTAAACACGAGTTAGCAATTCAAAGATAATAATGATGAAACATGAAACTAATCCCCAACATATGACTAATTTTTTGAAATTAATATTGACTGCTAGATAAACATCTATATACAGAAAAGGGGTACACTCATTCATAGAGGTTCAACCTACAGTAAAAGAGAAACACTGAAATTGAATATATTTAACTACGTTCATTGAGACCTTGTATTTATTGAACTATAACAGTTTTGAAATTTATATCTGATAGCTGGATGAGCATCTATGTACAACAAAAGGGCACACTCATTGATAGAGGTTCAATATACAGCAAAAGGAAGCACTGAAACTGAATGTATTTAATTATGTCCATTGAGATTCTCTTGGATCTATTAAACCATAACAGTGTCAAAATTCATTAATGCATTTAACTATGTTCATTACGAGCTCCTTGGATCTGTCAAATCATAACAATTTCAGAATTCATGTTATATAATTTGTCCATAATTCAATGTTGTTTGCTAGAATCGATCCTATGATATAAGGTTTCTATGTCTAGACTCTTACTGCTATGGTAATGTGTCAAATCCCAAACTAGAACATGAACAAGGAGTGAACATTACAGACCTAACACCAAACTAGATAACAATCAATGATCAAAATACTACACAAATATCATTAAACAAGATAAAGGAAAAAAATTAACTCTAAATCATGTTAAATAGAGCATATCAAATATACATGAGGATACGTCATCAGTTTATGTTAGTGAGGCATTGCTCACTTGGTTAGAGCATGTGACTTGTGATCTGTCACAAGTTTGATTCCAAAGAGTATACCAAGAAACATATCACCTGGGGCACAATAAAAGTATACATTCAAGAACTATGATATTAGGCAGACAACCAGCCATATTAAGTCATCGTCATAATATCCTTTGCCTAGCTTACTGATCAGCCCATCGTAGATGGGATAAGGGAACGAAGATAATATAGAACCGATTTGTTTAAAAAATGAAAGATAAAGTGAGTAACAGATAATGAATAACTGCCACAAAATAGAATATTTCCTAAATAAAGAAATTTGCATCTAGAGTTTCATTCCTATTCTAGATAGAGCGATCATTCAAATTTAATAACAAAATAGACAGTCTTTCAACTTAGAGCCTATCTAGCTGGAGACATTGTTGTATTTAACTGTTCAAAACTATCATCATATCCAAAGATATCACATGTCATGGCTATCTACAAGAGTTCAACACTCTAATAACATAGTAACAAGTATATTTGTTAAAAAGAACAAAATTTCCCTATCAAAAACAACAGCAACTGGTTCAATGATAAAATCAAAAAAAATTTGATTAGGGCTGAATCTTTTCCCCAATAACAAGGTCCTCCCACACCTACACATACTAATCGTGTCACACATTTATCATGATAAAAAGAAATGGAAGAGTGGGACATAGTCTTAGTAAGAATTAACTCCGCACACCAACTTACATCCATAGGTAGACCCAAAGATGAGGTTTGAACCAAAAATAGCTAACTAGATTTTGACTAAGGTTGATCCACAAACAACAAACTTGAATCAATATTTCACATCTAAAGACCCATCGCATATGCATCATGACCTATGATTACATGTGATTTCAATAGCTGAACAAGTAGACAAAAATTATTCTAACAAATAGTTCATTTACTTAATGACTGCTGGTTCACAATGCTAATCTCTTACTAGTGCAGAGTGGTTGGCCAAATTTCCAAATAAGAACCTGGTACCCCCATATGTATCCAAAAACTTCCAAAAGCTTCACTACCTCAGATGGTGTATGATAGACTAGTCCTTCATTCCTTGTTACCTTATGTGGTGCTCTACGAGCTTGGCTAGAAAGACCAATCCTTCCTTGCTCACTACCTCACCTCATGCAATGCTCTACAAGCTTAGCTGGAGACCACTCTCTCAATTGACCTTGCTGACTCATGCGGTACTTTGCATGGTTGAGCAATCATGGCATATGTTTTCAAAAATCCCTTAGCAGTTGCAATAGAAACAACTCGATTTTTAACAATGCTTTGTATAGCTGAACACAATAACAGTTGTAAACATCAATAAAAGCTAAGGTTCAAGATTAGTGGTAGTAATAGGACAAAATGGAAAAGCAATCTACAATCATGGATTGACAGAAAAAATCAACAAAAACAATAAGTGAAAAAAAAAAAAAAGATCATAGGTAGCGCAGCCTAGGGTAGGAAAGAGAAGAAACCTCACTGGAAAATAAAAAATGAAATAAAAACTTCAAACACAACTTAAAGATCTAAGTGAAGCCTTCTGAAACATAGTAATAATAATGAACGAAGGTTCAAGTGCAACACACACAGTAAAAACTTTAGATGTAAGCTAAGGCTCTAGGTGAAGCCTTCTAAAACACATTGATGATGCTAAACCAATAAAAGTTGCACATCATTGATAAAAGCTAGGATAAAAATATCTAAGCAGCTGGTACAATGCCATAATAAGCATGGCTGAAAGGCTTCTTTTATAGTGATAGGCTAGGGTTAGGATAAGGTTAACCCAAGCTTAACATTGGTTCAGCCTTTTTGGTCATCATGACTTAATTACTATTCCAAGAAAATAAACTTCTTAAAATTAACATTATGCAATTTATATATAAAATTAAACTAAATTTGCATAACACCACATACAACATGATATTAAAAAAAAAATCACATCCTAACAAATGATATATTAACTAATGACCTATACTAACAAAGTCTACCACATTATTTTAAAGAAAAAAAAAGGAGGAAATGTAAGCAAACAATAGAGAATGTGGATCCTAACATAACACCTCATTAATAATGATACGAAAATTCATTAAAGTTGCATCCTAATAATGTTAGTAGAGCTCAAGTTATCATGTTTAATGCTTGGAATTCCCAAATTGCCAAAATAAGAATTAAACATCACAAGAAAATCCATAAAAAACCCATCTCTTTCTTTTATCTGCTATCACCATTAAGATGAAGCTCTTGTAAGCATCAAAATGTTGGTTTGTGTCTTGATAAATTGTTTGTGATAAGGTGAACATAATCGCTACCAATATTAAAAGATTTTGAAGCTAATTTGAGAGAAAGAAATATACGACATGAAAATTTTAAAATAAAATGTACATAATTTAAGAAAACTATAAAAATACAACTAATATATAGTCTGCAATAAGGATATTGTAGTTTTAATATGCTTGCTATTGTGTTCCAAATTGTCTTTAGAAGTCCTGTATCTATGTAACATAAACTATATTTGCTGAAGTATCTTTGCAACAATTGATAATTCTCTTCCTAAAAGCACATTTATATTTTAAAACTAATTCAAGAAACATGTGATTTTAATCTCAAATAGCTTGTTTAAAATTGCGTAAACATACCCAATGCAAATAGTTGGGGAAATTCACTTAAGGTGAGATGAGCAAGGGCAAAGGCTCCAGCACTAAGGAAAATGGCAGCAGGAGTCGAGAACCTGTTATCAAAAAATATTTGCATTAATTAATGAAAATATATATTCATATCTTTATAAGCTTCAAAAGAATCATGTTAGTGCAGCAAACAATAAATGCCTATGATGTGGTAGCCTTGTAGATCAATGGTAACTCATTACCAATGGGTTGGAATTTCATGCCTAATGTGCAGCATACATTTGGATAAAATGTGTTTGGTTTCTCATACCAAAAAATTGATAAAGCAGGTGGCAACACTGAAGTATTACGGGACCCTAGGATGCAATTGTACACTGCTATATTGACATTCGTGCAGTAACATGATTGTTTTTTAATGTTTAAGCACACTTGTTAATTCTTTGCCACTTTTTAAAGCTTATGAATGTTAAATATATCATAGTATTGCTTATAAATATTTGCATGAATCTAAGAATCATAAAACAAAGTTTTTACGATATTTCCTCTTCCAAATCTCTGTATGACTATTTTGCCAAAATAGCTGAGCACAGAAAGCGTAATAAATGTTGGTGCAATAGCCAAAAGAACAGAGATATTGTGAGAGAGGTAGCAGGGTTGCTGGTAGCCTGCTACCTCCCCCACGGTTCGGGGGCCGTGGGGGCACAAGGGGTCCTCCTCTCCTTGTGTCTTCGGAACCATACTGGCATGGCAGTTCCATGCGTTAGTAAGAGGAGGCTACGACCTACCTCATTACCCCACTCGGTAGGACCTTGCCTAGGAGGGTTGCGTAGTTCAACTCTGCGTTGGGGTGTTTTTACCGGGTGTGTCATGGGACGTGTTATGGGAATGTTGCGTGCGCTCCTTGGAGCGCGACACCAACTACCAGCACGCGGTGATGAATCTGGAGGGTTCAGCTGGTAGTCCCCGTGGTGTCCACGAGAGTGGAGCAAGGGAGCGCTATCTAGCTTGTTAGCGAATCGTGAATATTGTTTATGAAACACCGCTCAGGAGACATGCTAACACTAACACATTGGTTGTTGGCATGTGTTTCAGGATTGTTGATTGCTAAGGCGTATTCCTCTTGAGTTTTGTCCCAATTCAGAATCTGCTTGGGAAACTCTTGGGGTGCCGAACAATGT
>MNCI01027123.1:89992-100365 GCA_015680685.1 Gnetum montanum | reverse complement strand
GAGTGGAGCAAGGGAGCGCTATCTAGCTTGTTAGCGAATCGTGAATATTGTTTATGAAACACCGCTCAGGAGACATGCTAACACTAACACATTGGTTGTTGGCATGTGTTTCAGGATTGTTGATTGCTAAGGCGTATTCCTCTTGAGTTTTGTCCCGATTCAGAATCTGCTTGGGAAACTCTTGGGGTGCTGAACAACGTACTCTGGGGCAGCGTTGTTACAGATATAGTACTTACTTTAAAAGTCGAGGGAGCAGCTACAAATATTGACAATGTAGGACCCCTAATAATCACCCTATAAAAATCAGTTTAACTTTTTTTATTTTTCCAATTCTCTAAAAACATAGAATCATACTTACATTAGCAACTAATAAGGATGTGACTCATAATGATGGGATGATTACAGGGCATACATACCTCCTTCCCTCATTAGATTTAACAAGTTATTGATAGGATGAGACCTTGCCACTTCTAATAATCCTAAGGATTGATGCAACTATTGCATATCATCTATTAGTAGCACTATGATACCTTAAAAACTAGCTGTGTTGGAATGAGCACATTGAAATTCATTTATTACCTCTATCAATCCTGTTTTCGTTTTGCAAATGAGAGTCTACTTTGGAGATACCATGTTGGTAGACATATCAACTTCATTCACATCTATATGGACCTTCTTTAGTTCTGAAATCTTTTCTTCAACTGCTTAGCTTATGAAATGGTATCTTAGTTCATGTATGAAATGCAACTTTCTTTGCATAGTATATAGCACTTATCCTATCAAAGAACAAATCATATAAATTTTATTTTAGCCCCATCTTGTTTAACAAACTACACACCTTCACTATGTCCTTGCAAGCCTCAAGCCACATTTTATATTTTGATTTTGTAGAAAATAAGGCAACAATATTTTGCAGTCTAGACGTCTACCTAAATGCTCCTCTTCCAATGCCATAGATGTACCATATTATAGACTCTCTTGTGCCTTAACCAAGTGCACTATGCACAACCACAAGCCATGTAGCCTAACCAAGGTTGCATGTTTGATCTACACTCATCACAAAAAGAAAATACTTGTGCTTACATGATTATTACATGGATTTCATGGATTTGCTGAAGTATATGTTCTCTATTCAATCATCTTTAGTGGGGTATTACTCACCTGGTTATCCCATGTGGCTTGTAGTTATGCAAGTCATAGGTTTAATCCCAAGAAATAAAGTTGAAATATCATTATGTTCTACTTAAATTTTGCCAATGAGGTATTGCTCATTTGGTCACATCATTTTAACTGTGGTTGTGCAAGTAGCAGGTTCAATCCCAAGGGGTATTTTGAGACACCATTATGTTCTGCTTAAGTTCTAAGGTATCCCATTAGTCTAATACACTGAAGATCTTCAATTCAATTCTAAGCAATGCCATTGTTTACCAAACTTTTCTATAAATTGTTTCACATTGTGTATAATCAATGCTTAACTTTTGAATGGACAAAATATCAATCTAGAGGTCATGACGTTTGGCATTGGAATGAGTTGTTTATATAATTAGAACAATTTTTTTGAGCAAAATTTTGGGATTGTATTAAAAAAACAAAGAAGATTATGAACAAAATCAGGGAAGACACCTGATCAGCAAGACAAAACACATACCCAGGAGGAGCATTGTCCTCCCCAACAAAATGGGGTTAACAAAGACCCCCTAACTCCAATGACTAACAAACATTAAATTGTTAAATACCATTAAAATGTTAAAGCACCAAACAATGTCCCACCGAGCCAACACCAACCGGTGTCCCCCAGTGTCGACATCAGCCAAAATAACTCCCCATCAATACGGGCAACCAAAACAAAAAAAACAAACAAGCAAAGACCCCCCATCTCGGGGGGGGGGGGGGGGGGGGGGGGGGGGGGGGGGGGGGGGGGGGGGGGGGGGGGGGGTGGTGGGTTGGTTCATCCCACAAATTGTGGGGATGGTGGGGAAGGTTACCGCAATGGCAATACGACCAGAGTTGAGCATGTAGCATGTCCAATTGCATGCGGAGTTCCTACAATTCCACAAAGGTAGCCGCTTGATGAAAAGTTTTAAAGGCCTTGGCCTTCTTTGCCCATTCTTTTTCAAAGCCTTTTCCATTGGGGTGTAACTTTGCGAACGCGAGCCTAATATGCTATCTTAGACTTGACTAGGTCACATTACAGTTCATGTGCATGCGCATGTATGGGCAGTTCCCTTCCTTGAGCCACATAGTGGTGTTCTGTTCATGTGCTCGCTTTAGTTGCATCTGCTATGCCTCTTCCTCCCGATGCTTCTGTTCCCTTTGTGCCGCCGTTGCCCTTGTGGCCTCCTACCTGTGTCTCCTCTTGCTCCAACTCTTCTTTCAACTCACGCTTGATCCGTGCCTCCAAATTTGTCGCAGCCATTGCTTGCGCCCTTTCTTTCCAACACAATTCCTCTTGTTGACGTGCCTGAAGCTCCTCTATTTTCTACTAGAATGCGGCCTCCCTAACTTCACATTTGGCTTCCCAAACCTAGCGCTCATTTGTTCTCGCTTTGGCAGTGGTCTCCTCTTTCTCCACTTTGGTCTGTGCCCTCGCAAAAGTCAAATCCTTGTGCAGTGGCATGTCCTATGGCGCATCATCGGTTTGCCTAAGCTACTTGGTAGCCATAAGGGTTAGGACAAGACATCCTTCAAGAAGCTCCATCCATTGGGCAGTTGGCAAATGTCTGTCTCTGGTAAACTATGTAGCAGGTCATCATACTTGCTAGTTTCATTTCCTACATCATGGGTGCTGGATAGGCCACACGCCACAAAGCCAAGATAAGCCCCGAGTGTCTCCCAGGCTGCCTCCAATATAGTGATGCAAGGAAAAACCTAGGATATTCACTAGCTGTCCCATTTTGAGACACTTCATGAGCACAAAATGGACTCCTTGGAGTTTCAAAACATTACCCGTTTGCATGAAAAACCTTTCAACAAGCTCAACTGCCAACTGCCACAATGGTGGCAAAGCAGACTTAGGAATTTGTCCACTAACTATCCTAGGGTACGAACCTAGAAAGAAATGTTGAGCTTCTTGAAGCCCACGCATCGTTGGGGCCACACACTAAACAGTTAGCAGCACTTCCAAAACCCTAGCCAACACCTCTTCAGGTAGTTCGATGGTAACCCCCCAAAAAGTCGTGAAATTATCCTGCCATTTGGTGAAGAACTCACCATCTGGCAACGTGGGATCCCCTAGCAAAAAACAGCGCAAAAAAATCTTGCACAGCCAACCCATTGCACTAGGTCCCAAAGCTCCATGTTTTCCTGAAAATGGTGGCAAAACGGCTTGAATGTTGGTGTCATTCCCATTGTGGCCACAGCTTCCCTCCACAGCCTAGTGCCTTCAATAGCCACCTTTGTTGGCAATGGAAGCGGCACTTGTCCGAAAACCAGTTAGTTATGTGCCTTCCATAAGTACTAGAGAATAGCAATCACTATCAAATATTTGCTTAAAATAATTTGTGGTCTAATCCTAGCACTCCGCCACATTGCAGTATTGACCATGCATTCAAATGCCAGGTGTCGCCAAGTTTCTGTTACCTGCCCGCATGTTGGACAAGTATCCTCAATTTGTAATTTGCACTACCTTAACTCCACCCTAACTAGAATCACTACATGATTAATGAGCCATAAGAACGCTTTGATTTTCTCTAGCAAGCATTCCTACCACACTTGCTACCACCTAGGAATTGCAGGGAATTGCCTCGAAAAGATGTCTTTTGGTTGAACGTTAAGCCACCCTAGTTCCTCGAATCTTGTGGAGTAGCAGTCCACTGGTGATATTTCCGATGGACAATCCGTATCCAAAGGAACTAGCTATGTGTTAGGCGATGGACCAAGTGTTGCTGTCCCATTGTCATCAGGTCCACGAATTTTGAAATCTCAAGACCACCTGCCTTCCTCGACCGCGCAATCATATCCCACCCCACCAGGTGGATTAGTCATCCCCCTTTCCCCCTGACCAAATGAAGCTCTGAGTCATTTGATCAACTTTATTGATAAGATCGGGGGTTGGGGGGGGTGGGGGGGTGTAGCAATTTATGCAATAAATCTGGCAACAACAAACAACATCGACGTAGCCTACAGGATTTTAACATGTGGTCCAATGCCCAATTAGTAGTTGGATACATTTGAGAACATGGATCCAAGTTTTTTTTTATCCCATTCAAACATGGGGAACCCCAAATACCAGTTGCCATCAGTACCCGACAACACCCCTAGTGTTTGCGTGATATGCACCTAAACCCTAGAGTTGGTATGAATAGTGTAAAGCACAGACTTTGCCCTATTCACCTCTAGCCCAATCTCCCTTGTGATTTGCAACAATGCCTAATCCAACGTTGTTGCCTACAACATTGACACCCGGGCAAATAACATTGTATCGTCAGTGTAGTGCTCTGCCATACAATCCACCTCGTTGATCTGTAACCCTCGTACCCCTTCCACACAGTAGTAATCCTACATGGTATCGATCACCATAATAAATAGATATGGTGATAATGGATCACCCTGTTGAAGACCTTGTCTTGGCGAAGAGAAACCCCAAAGTGCCCTATCAAGATCAATGGAATAAGCGGTTGAAGATTGAATCTGAAGGCATAAGTCAACAAATCCTCGACTAAAACCTTTCCCAACCATGATAACCTGCAATGCCTCCCAACTAACACAATCATTAGCTTTTATTATATCCAACTTAAGACAAAGTCTAGGGAAGCACTCAACACGTAGTGAGTGAAGAATTTCCTGTAGTAAAATAACCTAGTCCTAAAGCAACCTCTCCCACAAAAACTCAACTTGATTATAACGGACTAAACATGGCATCAAGGGCCCCAATCTTTGGACCAAAAGTTTAGGGAATAGTCTGAGGAGGGTGTTACAAACCCCAATGGGTACGTAGTGGCAGCCTTCGAAGGTCCTTGAATTTTAGGGATTAGGACGATGTTGAAGCAATTACTTTCCCTGTGGACTTGATGCCACTCAAGCATGTTGTTGAAAGCGTCTAGGATATTGCTGCCTAGAATATCCGCAAATTCCTGGAAGAATTCAACCGGCCACCCATCCAACCCTAGCACCCATATGGTCTTCATGGCACATGAAGCATGATCCAGCTCTTCCCAAGTAAATGGAGATAGCAATTGTTGGTTGTCCTCCATTGCGATTGTCGGTTGAATTTGGATCAATAGAGGCAATGTTTCCCGCCACCGCCATATGCTCCCCCCAATAAGATTGGAATTTTTGCGCAATGTCCTCGGTACATTCTAGCACATGTCCTTGCATAACCAAACTCGGCACTGCCTTTGCCAGATTATGAGCCTGTGCAGCCACAAAGAAAAAACTTGTGGGCCAATCCACCTCTTTCATCCACCTATTGTGTGACCGTTGGTGCCAATACTCCACCTCTTCCTGGTTGAGTTGTTGCAGCTCAAGTAGTAAAGCTTGTTCCTCTTGAATTAATGAATCTTTGAGCTCCTATCTTTCCTGGAGCTTGATCAACTTTTGTTGCAACATCCCCCAATGGGATCTAAAGGAATATTTTTCATCTTTGCTCTGTGAACAAATCTCTCTTTTTAGGGTGTGAAGTCCATTGGCTAGAAGCTCACGAGGGTCTTGAGCAACCAAATACTTCTCCCAAATAGCCATTACTAGCAATTGAAGCCAAGGCTTCGTGAGGCATGTCCTTTCAAATCGAAAGCAAGACACCTTTGGATGTGACTTCATCCCAATCCGGTAGATCAGCAACCTATGGTCAGATGTTCTACATTTGGTTCTAGAGACCCTCACATTCTGCAACAAGATTGTTGCACCAACCCACAGCCGATCAATCCTTGACATTACCCTAGCGTTACTTTTCTGTCTGTTGCTTCATGTAAAGCTATAGTTGTCAATACCCATGTTGACCATGGCATGTTGTTGCATGAATTGCAAAAAATGGCCAGCTCCTATCGGTAGAGTGCAATCTCCACTAGGCTTCTCCCAAGCATGTAATCTATGGTTAAAATCCCTGACAATAATCCATTGCTCTATGTTTGGAACAAGACCAACAAGCCCATTAAGTTCCCCAAGTCGCCTCTCCCAAACTTGCTCCTTGTAGAAGTTAGTGATCCAATACCTAAGAGAGGAAAGGTAAATTGTAATGTTCCAGGTGAAAGCATCCACCAGGGTGAAGCGAATCTTAGACAAGGCAAGACCACTTGCCTTTCGTCGGTAGGCAACTTGATGCACCTACCAACCCTCCCTCCCCAATGTAAAAATTCAAATTCCTGGCTCTACAACTTCGTCTCTTGAAGACACACCATGTCGCAATTGTCTCTATGCACAAACTCTTTCAAGACACATCATTTGTAGGGGGTGCCCTATCCCCTGCAATTCCATGTCATAATCTTCATTGTCTACTGTTATTGCATTTTACAGTAGACTTCTTTCAAAGTCGTTTGGAGCCCCAAATCAAGGTCCAATTAGGTTTGATGATTCCGTAACAACAGGGTAGATGGCTGCCCAACTTTTGTTTGGTCCATTGAAACACGAAAACCGTAACCATTGTCAAGAGAAGGTTTTGAGCCACCTTTGCCAACATCACAAACAACATTAGCCCAGTTACTCAACAGGGCCTTTTCATTCCCTTGCGACATCTTCCCTTGCAACATTGGTTCAAGAGGTGTGGCAAAGCCACCCTCTAGGCCCGAACTAGCAAGCTCCTCAGCCTCGCAAGTCTTGACCAGAGAAGCCCCCACCCCCACAGATGTGGCCGCGTGGGGACTAGGTTTGAAGCCACCATCTTTGGAGTAGGTTTCACAAATCCATCCACATTCTTAGCAGGTGTTGCACCTCCCAAACATCCCTTCCATTTCACTTTTATCCATCCATTTGTGTCCATAGTCTTTGCAGCCCCATCCATTTTAGCACAACAAACCTCTATGGAATGGCCCGACTTACCACAAAAGTGACAAGGACCATTTTGGGTGTTGGGTCAAGCACCTTAGTCAAGAGATTTTCATATTCAACCGAAATGTGTTCCTCCCGTGAGGGGAATGCTAGAACAACCTCCTTAAGCAGGTCCTTTGAAGTCAACAACCTCCAAACGCAAAAGCGTGCAAAACCCATGCACTCCAAGTTAGAAGTGAATTTATCCAATATTATGAACTCCCCAAAAAAGGTAGCAAATGATTGACTAAATTCCAGCATCCAAGCCTCCCAAGGGAGACCTAAGACATAGATCCGAACCGGCACCCTCAAGAATAGGTCTGGATCCTAGTGTGCCCCAGGCCTCCATAGCATTAACGCCAGCCCCTAGGCTCCAAAAAACCATGGCCCACCCAATAGGACCCAGTCATGATCCTCGAAATTGTGAAAAATCAAAAGAAGGAGGTCTTCAAAGAGACTCCTAACGCCTACGGATTCCAAACCCCACGTTGCCACAACCCATTTGCGAATCAATTCTAAGATGGGCTGAACTCCCCTAGACACAAAATGCCCTATGAGGCTACATTCAATCGTTCATACTCCCTCTAGCGGTAGATATTGGACCTCAATTCACAAAGAGTCATCCTTTCGAACCAAAGACCCAAAGAAACTATGCAATCCCCCCATCATCCCACAAACCCTTGCTTAGACCACTTCCCCTCTACCCAAGCCTTCTGTCCTTGCCACCATCATCCGTGCCAACATGCTCTCCCCTAAGGCCGCCCAGACCCACTGAGCCACCTACTCCTACACCCACACTAGCTTTGGTTGCTGCTCTTGCTCCAACTCTAGTTCCTGCTTCTGCTTCAACTCTGGTTCCCGCTCTAGCTCCCATCTTCTTTCACTCAAGT
This sequence comes from Gnetum montanum, assembly GCA_015680685.1. NCBI lineage: Eukaryota > Viridiplantae > Streptophyta > Gnetopsida > Gnetales > Gnetaceae > Gnetum > Gnetum montanum. The sequence goes on along the minus strand of MNCI01027123.1, from coordinate 92,515 downwards.
ATGCAACTCAAATCTCACCAACCATTAGAACAAATTTTTTAAATGTGACTCTAGAAGAGGAATGTGGTGATAGTTATTTATTGTTTTGTTTATTCTTCTATAAATAGACTTATAATTTTGGTAACCCAACCACTATTGATCCAAGGATGTCTGTTTGATTAAAAAAATCAATCTAGATAAGAGTATGGTTGCCATCAATAAAAAATTCAATGGAGAATGTGATATATAAAATGAGACCTAACTACCCAAGTTTTTGAGTCTTAAACAATTATAATATTTATTTCTAAAGTTATAATTGGTTTGCTATCTTGAAATTACTTTATTTTTAAAAATTTCAGTAGGAATTTAATCTTATAATTTTAGTTTATCATTAAGATCCTGAAAATAGTTTTATTGTAATTCAAATCTTTCATGAAATCTTCCAATCTTTTAAGAAGCAATAGATGGCTATTGGAAAGACTTTTATGAAATTATCATTCACATTCAAATGTGTGATAGAGCTTTCATTGTTGGAGGGGTTTTGTAACTGGATTTTTTTTTCATTTTGGATGTTTTAGACAATAACCTTGAAGTGGTTCCAGATGATTCATGAGTGGATTTTGACAAAATAGATTGTACACAATGAGTGACACATTTTTGTTCTTTTTGTTTAATCTTTTGATCTCTTGGGCTTTTTTGTTCTTTTAATTTGGGTGTTCCTAGAACTTGTAGTGTTGGCTCTTTGTTAATAGAGATTCTTGTATCCAAAGTTGTAGTGATTGTTTTGTTTGCTTTTGTTGGATGTGCCCTAGTCAATATAGATTTGGATTTATCTTTAAATAAAAAATTCTTATTTGATTAATACAACATTTTTTATTTGTAAAAAAATGTTTTGCCACTACCATTTTCTTCCATCTTCAATTTATTCATATAACTTAATTAGCTTCTTTCACAAACCCTCTATTTTATTCTTATCAATCAAGGTGTACAAAATTTCATCAAATAAACAAGGTTTGATTAAAGACAAAGCTTTCCCATCCAACTTATTCTAATATTATTGGGTGATGTTTTCAGGCTTCTTTCCTAGCCCCATGGTTATGGGAGCTTCACACCCCTAATATAAAATATCCATCATTACAAGTTTCAAGATCTACCAATTGGAGCATGTAGGTTTCTAACTCTCAACCTTGTCCATCAACTTTAATGTTAGCAATCTACCATGAACCAAGCACTTTGATACTAGTTATTAGAGTTTATTATAACATAACAATTTTTAAGAATAATCATAATCTGAAGGCTCAATGATAATTCCAACAAGGCAAGGTCCTAGAAGGATCTGTGAATAACCAAAAGACTAACCTCTTTTCAAGTATTTGTGCTTTGGTTCAAACCTAGGTCTTATAACTTGAGAAATAAGTGTTTTACATTACTCCAAATGATGCCCCCCTATAGCAACATAATTAACAAAAATACAAATACAAATTATGAACTAAGAAAAACAAGATACCTAGTATTCATGGTTGAAAGCCTCCCCTTGCCACGTTAACCCATTTGCCCAATGGGGGGGAGCTCCACCCTCGATTTTGTGGGCATGAATGTTGGCAGTGTAGTGGGAGACGGCTTGCGCTCGCATCTTCCCACACTCAGCTCCTTCAACTCATGAGAGCCTGCATGTGGTGCCTGTGGCCAACCCTGCCATCCCACCTCAATCCAATCTCTAGCTTTGGGATCCATGGAGACACCTTGGCCTACCTCCAACCCTTCCCCCGAAAACAACACTTGGCCTCATTGTGGTCATTTTTCCCACATAGAGAGCACTCCTTCCTAGGATGAGTAGTTATCTCATTTGGTTGCTCCTCCTCCAAGTTTTCAAATTCTGCCTAGATCCATTCCTCGCCCCCCAACAATTCAAGTACAACTTCTTTGACTAGGTCCTTCAATGACAAGGCTTGCTAGACACAAAAATGAGCAAATCCCATGCGCTCCATGGACGATGTAAATCTATCAAAGGAGATGAACTCCCCAAAAAAACTAGCAATCTTCCACAAAAACTCTAAATTCCACATTTCCCAAGGAATCCCAAAAATGTGCACCTAGATTGATGCTCTAGAGAACAAATGCGGCTCCCGGTGAGTCCCCAGCCTCCAATGTGTAAGTGCCAACCCTCTGGCACCATAAAACCATGGTCCATCCATAACGACACTATCCCTATCCTCCAAATTCTTAAAGATGAACAATAATAGTTCCTTAGACAAACTGCACACCTTCAGTTCCTTAATCCCCTAGACCTCTGTTGTCCACTTGCAGATGAGGTCCAACTTGGGTTGGGCCCCTGACAAAACAAATTGCCAATCAGGCTACATGCCATGGTCCGAACCCCCTCGTCTAGCAGTCCATGGACCCTCAACTTCATCATGCCTTCTTGATGGGAACACACCTTGATACCTCCATCCTTTGACTTCCATCCACCCCCCAATGCTTCAGCGAAACTTGAACCACCCATAGCACCCATGCCCCCCCACCTATTTGCCACTAACCCCAAGA
>MNCI01027123.1:62308-89195 GCA_015680685.1 Gnetum montanum | reverse complement strand
CCCCCCCCCCCCCCCCCCCCCAAACAATGTTGCTACATGCATTCTCCACTACTCTAGCCCTGACTCTATCACTCACCATCAAAACAAAAAAAAATTTAAAATGAAATTCAAAAGATTTAAAATTAAAATGTAAGTCTTACAAAAAGTCTACTTACAACAATCCTCAAAGTAAGAATAAAATAGAATATGCTCTCAAAAGATATTGAAAATTTTTATTAGGTTTTGTTTCATAACAAAGACTAAATGGAAAAGTTTCATAACAGTGCGAATACATTATCTATTTCTTTTGATGACACAAAGCATGATATAAATAGACTAGCATCAGGAAAAGCTAACCTCTAAAATTTCATTACAAAAATTTTTAACTCCAACTTCTTATAACACAGGGCTGGACTTATATTAACAACTAATAAAATGTGATCCATTATAATGATGGGTTGATTACAAGGCTACATTATCTCCTACCTTCATTCACCTTAACATGTTATTGATGATATTGAACTTACCTACTCTTTATAATTCTAAGAATTAAAGCATCAGTTATGTATTTTCTATGTTCACTAGCACTATGATACCTCAAAGAGTTATATAGCCAAAAGTGATGGTTATCATTTTCCATTACTTAATAAGCTAAAAGATAACAAACATTTGTGTGACTCACTTCTTTCAAGCTTTGTTTTACAAGCAACACCAACGGATGTGATTGGATGTAATCCTAATCTTCACTATATTTTTGTCAAACAAAATTATTTACTTTATAAAGGCTTCAAACAATGGCTAAGGATCTAAAATATATAAGTTTTAACAACTTTGCCAATGCAATATGGCATTGCATTCTCACATTGACGATCATCCAACTTGAAGGATTTAGTCACCATCTAGTTGTGAGTTGGATTATCTTCAAGTTCTATGCTACCAAAAAAGAAAAAAATAAACTTAGCTCAACTATCATTTTTGGACTACACATTAATATACCCCCAAGATAGGTGATCAGGGATTGCATGTGAGCTTGGTACACACTTACGAATGGTGGCAACATTATTGAAAATCTTCAAGTGTTGTACAACTCAATTCCCTTGGGTCCAATAGTTCAAGAAATAGATAAAAGGCCAAAAATAAATTAGAAACCCTCATAGCATATAAACTAAAAAGTGACTTAAAATAAGACAAAAGGGTGGGGCCATAAAAAAAGTCAATGTGGGATGGTGATGTATGCTTTATGACATGCTTATGATGACATCTATTTTATTTATATGCAAATTGTCCACTTCATATTAATGGCTGGAAACAAGGACAAAGGACTTATTTGATAGGGGTCATGTGACTCTCTTGAGTGTTCTCAGTCTCACATGTGTGCTCCCTCATGAGAGTTTGCTTGTCCAAGTCTAGTAGCAATGATGTTATAAATAAAAAAAAGATTTTTGAAAAATGGGTTATTTACTCTTCATCCATTGTGTAAGCTTTTGTGCACAAGTCTTTACCCAAGCCTTAGGGTCTCCTCCATCCTATAAATGGAGGGGGTTTTTGCTCTCATTTTCACTTTTGCCAAGGAAAGGGAGACTATGCTGGTTGAAGGGGTGAGGAGTTGAGGAGAGGAGAGGGAGAGTGGTTGTTCCTTAGTTATTCTCAGCCATCTCTTGGGTTGTCTTGAGTGTTCTTGTGGGCTCTTGAGAGGTTGATTTTGTTGTTGTTGTTGGAGGCTTTTGTGATTGATTTTTGGAGACTGTTTGGATGATGCAAGGAACTTTTTTTTTTTTTTTTTTTTTTTTGTGAGAGAATTTTAGCAGCACATTGGACTTGCAATTTGAAGTTGATTTCTTGAGGCTATTGGTTGAACAACAACTTGAGGCGTCTTCTCTTTGCCCAAATTGATCAAGTTTAACTTTAAAGGTATGTATTCTAAACCCTTGCTATACAAAATTCTTAATAGGTGTTTGAAGTTGTATTGGCCTAGACAAGTGAGGATTATTCAATGAGGGCATGTGGCATTTCTTGTCAGTTGTGAGTCATGCATAAAGTCTATCATGTGTCTTGGATCTGATTTTTGGCATGCATGTTTTGGGCTTATGAGTTAGCATTTTCTTTGTGTTATGTACACTTGGTATTTCATGTTTTTGTAATCATTTTTTTTTATAAAAAAATATCCCCCATCATTCTATCCAAGGTTAGTGATCTCTCATGTGGCCTACAAGGGCTTAGTTCTTGAAGGTGCCTAATGGTGTTAGCCCCCACCATTTTATCCAACCCCAATGTTCTTCTTGTATAGGCTACAAGATGCTATAGGGTTGGAGAGACTTGGTATATCACAGTTGGATGGCCAAAGGGTCCATTGAACACTCATTTTAAAATTAGAAATAAAGCTATGCATATTGAGGATTTTTTGTCTTTTGTTAAGTGCACATGTTTCGTTTTGTTGATCATGTTTGGGTCACTTTTGAGGGGTTTTTAAGAGAGTTTTCATGTCCCAGATCATTGGTAAATGATCCTTTGTTCAAGCCTACATTTATCTCAATGTGAAAACATAAAAGGCTGGAATATTTATTAATGAATATGTCAACGTTTGAAATCATGTTAATCCATTATGGTGTTCAACCTTGATGTATATCAAATTTTATTGTTATTTCTCATTTCCATATTGCACATAAGCACATGAGATTTTGTTTGATTTATCCTTCATAAAATAAGAATTTTGACTATTTAACAATGTCTGGCCCTAGTATAGAGACTGCTATTCTTTTTCTTTTTGTTATTATTTATCATTTACAGTTTTCTGATTTATTAGATAATGGTGAAAATGGAAATGACAACCAACACACTTAGAATCTGCTTCTGTTTCTCTCTTTTTTTAAGAAGAAATTTAGAGACTACCTACTCTCTGTTTTAGCCTTCAAAGGAGGGTGTGGGGTGTGGGGGTGGGACTGTTACTATTATTATTATTATTATTTATGGCTGGTAATCTATTTCCCAAGATTCTATCTCCCAAAAGAAAACCATGTCAAATCCCAACTCCCATGAACTATGTAGATTATAATTTCAAATATATTTTTAGGCCATCCATCTCCCTTAAACACAGATTTGATTGCTAAAGGTTCAACTCCTACTTTCAGACTTTGTTTGCCCAATTTTGGATGCCTGAAAATGGAGGAAAACATTGGCTAATTGTGTCATGAAAAACAAACCCTAACTATTGTAACTCTCTCTATTGTCTGATGTGAGTTAGTTTTTATATGACATTTAAAATACACTTGAGATGCATAGTTACTTCTTTCATTTGTCTGAGGAGAATATTGCATCTTGGAAGCCTGAAAGTCTCCTTGGAGTAAGTCTTTTACTATATGAATATTTTGTGGATTTTGTCATAGTTAGATTTTTCTTTCATGCAAAATAAATATTGTTTATTTATTTTTATTTCAATATGCTGACCCCATTTATTTATTAGCAATTATATTATTTTATTTGTGCAAAGAAAAGAAAGAAAATATGTGTGATCATGTATGTTTATTTGCTTTCCATAAAATTAACCAACATCAATTATGTTTAGGTAGATGATGTATTTGATTGGTGTGGGTTGTGTGAAGCATGTAATAATTTTAAGAATCATTAATTAATCATTTTAATAATAATATATTCATCCCCATACCTTGAATGGATGGTTTGCATTGTTTATTTATTTTGCATACACCCTAGCCTGGATGTGGAGATGAACACCACTATCCAATCCTACTTGGACATATATTTACTTGGGCTTAATATCCTAAGCCACTGGAATGAAGGGGGTTGAGTTGCATAACACTTGAAGGTTTTCAATGTTATAGGTGTCATTTGTAAGTGTGTACCCACCTCACATACAATCCTTGGTCACCTATCTTGGGGGTCTATTGAGGTATAGTCCAAAAATAATGGTTGAGCCAAGCCTTGTTTCTGTAGTTTAAAACCTGAACATATTCCAACTCATGACTAGATGGTGACCAAATTCCTCAAGTTGGATGGCCCTCAATGTGGGAATGCAATGCCACATTGCATAGGCAAAGTTGTTGAAACCTATAGATTTTTAATTCCCAATGATTTTTTAAAGCCTATTATAGATTAAATGATCTTGTAGGGCGGAAACATAGTGGAGGACTAGGAGTACATCCAACCACATCCATTGGTGTTGCTTGTAAAACGAAACTTGAAACAAGTGAGTCATGCAAATGTTTGATGTTTTCTAGTTTCACAGGTGATGCAAAGTGTTAGCAATCACCCTGGACAATGCTAATTTGTAAGGTATCATAGTGCTTCTAAAAATAAATGATATGCAATAGATGCATCAATCCTTAGGATTATGAGAAGTGTCAAGGTCTCATTCTATCAATAATTTGTTAAGTCTAATGAGAAAAGGAGGTATGTAGGCCCTGTAATCAACACATCATTATGAGTTACATCCTTATTAGTTGCCAATGTAAGTATGATACCATGTTTTAAAAAGATTGAAAAAGAAAAAAAATTGTACTAATGTTTAGAGGGTAGTTATTAGGGGTCCTACACTCTTTAGCTAGAAAACATCCTAATTCAAGAACTAAAATCTGATTTATGGGCATATAGAGGAGTAATTTTCTCGTAGCCATTATGCCAAATGGAAGCATAAAAACAAATAAAATCACCAAAGTGACAAGTATATTCCAATTCAAACTTGACTTCCATGATTGATTACCATGGTGCCAAACTTTTTCAACTTTTACAACTTAATTTTCAGCTTCTCTTGTTTTTATGAGAAAAATGTAGACATGAACAAAGGATCATTTAACAGTGAACTTGGACTTGACAACTCTCTTAACAAAATCTCCCAAAAATAACCATGAAAATGATTAATAAAACAAAAAGAAAAACATGTGCATTTCACTTTCCATCATGCCAAAGACATGCCCAATCACCAATATGCATAATTTCTTTTTATTTTAATGAATACTCAATGACCCATTTGCCCATCTAGTTGTCATGTACCAGGTATCTCTAACCTTACAACATCTTGTAGCCCACACAAGAGATCACCAACCTTGGATAGAATGAAGGGAGCATTCAATAAAAATGTTAAAAACAATGTGAATGTGTGCCTCCTAACTCCTCCATCCACATTTCCTTTGATGTTGAAGAGTAGGACGTAGTGGTAGTCTTTCTTTTCATGTTGGTGGGTTTTCTTTGATGTATTAGGAGGTATACATATCTTTATTTGAAGAAAAGAGGTCTTAGAAGGTTAGGGATTGAGCAAATTGCTAAAAAGAACAAGAAGGGACCAAGACCCTTAATGTGTGGCCCATGCTCCAAGAGGAAAAATCCTCCACAAAAAGGTATAAATAGAGGTGTACCCCTCCCATCGTAACTTGCCTTGCATTTTAAGTTGAAGTAAATAGAAACTCTCCTTTCCTTCAATTCTTGAGTGTTTTGTGCAAGCTTTGTGTGCTTGGAAGCTCTTTTAGCTTTCCCGCTTTTCTCTCCTTGCATTCTTGCAGCATGGCTCTCTCAATTTACAAAATGATGCCCTTTCTAGTTCTTCTCCCAAGTTCTTGCAAGCTTTTCTTTTAGAATTTCTGACAATTTATGTATTCTCATATGTTTCTTGCATACATGTTTTAATTTTAAGTTCTCTTGAGTTTCTGAAGTTAAATACATGTTTTCTCACATTAGTAGAGAAGAATGGAATAGTTTTAAAGTGGTTTTATGCTCTAATTCAAGGGATTCACTTCCCATTTACAGCTTCAAGCTCATTTTCATGTTCATGTTCATGTTCATAGGCTTCAGTCCCTTTCACATTAATTTGATGTAAAAGCATACTAATCTTTTTGCATGTACTTGTTTCAAGCTTCTTTAGCTTGTGGGAGTCTTTCTTCATATTTTTCTCATGTTCTTAAAAGCATTTGAAGTCATTTATGTGTGAATTCAAGAGTTTATGCATGTTTATGTTCATTTTGTGCATTTCACACACATATGTTGAATTCAAGGCTCAATTGATGTTTATCTTCTAATTCAAACTTGCCTCACCATGCTTAGAGGTTGTAGAAAATGTTTCTAGTCTTTATTTCCAAGTATTAAACCTCATATTTGCATAGGTTGTTGTCAAACTTTCATTTCGACATCGTTCTTTGTTTCCTGCATGACCACAACTTCACCACGAGTTTACCATGACTCGTGATAAACATGGAGATTTTTCAAAACAATCATGAACTCAACAGGACCTATGGTGAACAATCACAACCTTACCACAATTGGTGGGTTTGTTTGTTCAACAGTCCCATAACTTGTGGTTCACTCATGGGACAAATTTGAAGTACAAAGAAGTACCATGGAGGCCAAAACATTCACCACAACCTAATAACAACTCGTGGCCAACTTATGGTTTATACAAAGTTCATTTTTCTTTGTTTTCATCATACCATGACCCATAGTGGGCTCATGATATAATAACATGTCTTGACCATGACCCATCATCAAACACCACAACTTATAGCATTGTAGATCACAACCTTCCAAAAAACTCATAGTTAACTCATGGTAGCTCAAATTGACTCCAAAGAAGCTAAAAGTTTTGCCATAGCAAGAGTAGAGGGACTAAATTCTACTGCATACCTTTGACAAACAATGTTCACAAAAACATGAAATTCCAAATGCACATGACACAAAAAAAAATGCTAACTCATAAGGCCAATGCATTTATGCCAAAAATTAGATCTATAACTCATGAAAGATCCCATACATGACTCACAATCCACAAGAAATTCCACATGCCATCATGAGATAATCCTCAACCCATCCAAGTCAAACAACAAATAATCAGCAATAATTTAAGTACATCAAAGGTTTGGAATACACACCTCTAGGATTGAGTTGCTCAATTTTGGGAAGAAGGATATATTTTAGGCTTAGATTATTGTCCAGCTAGCAACTTCAAGCATCGGATCATACTGTTATCCAACCAACAGCCTCAAGAATTAGGTTAGCACAACAAGCCCAAGCTGCAGCCAAAATCCTCTAAGAAAATCAGAGAAAAAATATCCTTAAAATCAGCCCCAACAGGCTCCAAAATCAACCACAAATAGCTTCCAATAATCATGGCAAGGTCAACCTCCAATACCTCCATCAAGAACCCATAAAGATGACCCAAGACAGTACAATACTCAACCCAAAAGATAAGCTAAGAACAAGCAAGAAACAACTACACACATTCTCCTCTCTCCTTCTTCCTCACTTCTCAAACTAGCATAGTCCCCCTTCACTTGGCAAAAGGTAAAAACACAAGCAAATCCCCTTCTATTTATATGATGAAGATGATCCCAAGGCTTTGGCAAAGAGTTGTGCAAAAAGTGTACAATATGGGCAAAGACTAATTAACCCATTCAACAAAAATCCTTCTTTTTATTCTTGATAAAATGACTGCTTGACTTGGACAAGGAAGCTCATGAGGGAGTGGACATGTGAGAGTGATAATACCCAAGAGAGCCACAAGTTTTTATTAAATGAGTCTTTTATCCTTTTTTAGCCATTAATTAGAAAGTAGATAATATGTATATTAAAAATTGATGTCATTGTAAGCATGCCAAAAAGTAACATCATGCACATATCACCATCCTAACTTTTTTTAATTAACTTTTCATTTGTGGCCTAGCATTTTAACTTGTTTTAAGTGAGTGTTTCTAATTTATTTTTGGCCTTAAGTCTACTTTTCAAAATTCATATATTTTGGCTAGCAAAAGTCATCAATATTAAACTTTTTACAACTCAAATATTTTAAAATATAACAAGCTTATTAGCCAATATGAAGTATAATGTGAAGAGGTGATTTTAGGAAGGGCAATGTCCATATATTTTGGTGGGGTCAATAAAAAAAACCCTAGGGATAAGCTCCATACCTTCATTAGAAAGAAATCGCTTCGCCTCCATCTAGATGAGCCCTTTGGCTTATCCTCATAGGATAAGCTCCAATGGTAGGAAGGCTTCCAAATCTTCCAGGAAGTGGCCAACTATATTAAAGTTGACGAGGAACAAAGGATCATGAACAAGATCCACAAAATTCTTAAACCGTTTTGCAGTTGTTCTTTTCTACCCTTCCCACAACAATGTCATCTTGCTTTTGTCTTTTTTTAAGGGGTTTTTGTCTAGGCACATTGAGGTCAATTGTAATGACGCAAAAAATTGAGATTTTCACTTACACCGGTTTCTATTCAGTTTGTTTATTATGGTTTTTTGGGAGGTCTTTTACTTATATAAATACTTCTCTTAATATAAAGCCTGAACCTTTTTCCAAAAATAATGAGCACAAATATGTCATAGCTCCCATGCTAACAATTAATATTTTAATCAAACCAAAAATAATATGGACCCATAAGTTACTTTTTAAAATATTTAACATTAAAATATCAAAATTTAGAACTCTAATCAAGAAACTAATTATAAATCTATACTCTATGTGAAATAGAGTTCGTCCACCAAATTTGAGTGCAATTCAATGACTTTGAATTTTTGATGTAATTCCATCAATTACATGTTCAATAAATCAAAAATTCTAACAAAACACCAAAATAAACCATGGATCATATTTTCATTAATTTAAAAGTATTATTCTAAAATAATGGCTTTTACCAATCTCATTCGTCAATAACAATATTTTTTCTATCTTAAAATAATAAATAACTAGAAAGAAATTGTAAATAAATAGTAAATTTTCTTAAATCATCCAATAAAAAGTTTTCATACTAACTTCAAACCATTAGGCACATTTCCAAATTTATACAAACTTCAAAATAAGTTAAAATCTAAGTATTTAATAGAGTATTAAAGTCACATGTCCAAATGTGGGGTATTATCAAGCTATTAATGTAAACAACTTATCTAGAAAATTGCTTAAACAGGGAGGACCATTGGAATGGAATGGCATCTCAAAGAAGTTAAATTTAGTTATGCAAGTGAAGTTATAAAAGAAAGGGTATATCAGTACAGCACTTATGTTCTTTAAAAATGAGCGAAATTCTTTAAATAATTATAGATTAATTGTAATCAACAATATTTTTGCCAACATTTTGGGCACTATTTTATAACCTATGATTGAAAGATGAGCTAAAGAAATAAGATACATGCAATATTCTAAGTAGGTTTTAAGCCACACCACTCTACCATAGACCACCTTATCACATTAAAATATATTATTAATAGAGAAAATGGTCTGCACAAGAAAACCTTTATTTACATTGTAGACTTCTCTAACACCTATGATTCAATCAATCAAAGCAAGTTATGAAGGTGCTTAAATAATTTAGAAATTCCCAACACATTATTGTTATTGGCCATTCAAAAACTTTAAAAAGACATATGTATCTAGTTTATAAATGGACAAAAAATATTTTATTTAATAGTTTTATTAGTGTAAAACAAGGATATCCTCTTTCTTCTGCTTTGTTTGGACTTAAGAAGTAGACACATAAAGTACCAACTCGAGTTGCAACTACAATTGGACATAATCCTGTTAGACTCTTACTTTATGTTGATGATGTTGTCTTAATTTTAAAATCAATAAAAAGCTTGTAACAAATGCTTAATACTCTTGATGACTTCTATCAACATTCATAAATAAAGGTTAATGTATATAAAACTAAAATTATGGTTTGTAGCACACATAATAAGGCATACAATTTCATTATAACAACTAAGTAGATAGACATAACCACCTCTTATAAATATTTTGACCTAGAATACTCTTGCAATTACAAATGGGGCAAAAGTATTACTCAAAAATTCACAAATGGAATGAAAGCCTTATTTGCTTTAAAAAATGTCAAGAACCTATACTAGCTTAGAATGTTCGTAAGGAACTCTATCATGTTATTGTCCAACCAACTATTCTTTATAGGTGTGTTATATAAGGTCATGGTCTAGCAAATAATATTAGAAATAGATAAAAGAAATTCATATACTTTTTCTATTGAAAGAATTCAAAGTGAAGAGATAAACACAATATGATATCATGCTTCTTGAAAAAAAGATGATATCCTTAGAAGTTGAAGCTATTTGTTAGTTCATAATCTGTCTAAATTCCCATTAGATAAATACTCCAAAAAGGTGATGTCGGTAACCCAAAATAAAAAATGGTCTCATAAGAGAGTTTAATGGTTCAATGAATAAAATATTCAATAACACATTCTTTATTATGATCCTAAGCAAGTTCACAAAATGGTGAAACAAATAAAACTTTCAGAAAATATAGAAGGAAAGAAATATTTCTACTTCAATAGTATTAGGGAAGGCCTTAATTCAAGGGAAAACTACTTAACAACTGCTATTCCTCACTATTTGTAATGCATAATTAGCAGAGCACAAATGGGATCTCATTATCTAAGAATTGAAACAGGTAGATGGCTCAAAATTTCATGTGAAAAATGAGTATGTTCACTATGCAATCGAAACAACATTGAAAATGAACCCCACATTTTCCTACAATATCTTGCATTTTGGCACATTAGACACAAGTGGAATATTACAATTTATCAATTTGTTTCAAATGTTACCAAGAACATATTGTAATTTTCTTAATGATGTTTTCAAAACTCATGGCATGTACATCTCTACTGTCCAATCTATCCATAGGGTCTATAGAAATAATAAAATTTCAGTTTCATAATCTGCAATTGTCTAAATGGTGAAAGCTTTGTTGAAGAGAAATAGAAAGATCTTCACTAACATGCACAAATTAAGGTATCTAGTAAAGAATATAGACCGCTTTCATTACCTAGGAAGAGCAAAATCAACTCTGAACAAACTGCATATTTGTTATAACAACAATGGAACTTTTAATGATCAAGATCTTGCATTGTAATGGTATTATAACCAAAAATTCTCTCGCTTTTAAAGAAATTATCTGCAACTCTAAGATTAATTTATATAAGCAATATGAGGACTACCATTTTGTCAATGACGTCATCAAATAACCACGAAATACTGTCTCCTCGTACAGTGGTGCCAAAATTCCAGTTACACCTATAAGGCATGCTGTGCTGGCTCATATGGGCCGGTGAATCAGGCACAAATTTAAATCGTAAAGCGTTAGTAATAACCAAAACAATGCACTTGCAATTTCCAATTCTAGGTGGACAAAATAATTAAATAAATAAATACTACTTTCGTGTCTGCTGAGTACCTTAAATTAGATGAACCAATCAGGGGCACCAAAAGCATCAAAGAATCTACCTGGTAACAAAACGCAAACATAAAATGTGTACTTGTAAGCAAGGCACTACTAAAAATTCTGTTAAGAAATACGAATTATCGCTTGACTAGCAAAGCTAGAATTAAGTGTATATGACCTATAACACTCCATTGGTGGCAGAAAGTGCTACTTCTAAAAAAATTTTCAAAACCAGAGTAAGATAAGGTTGTTCGTTTCATGGTCAAACTAAAAGTTTGCAAAGAGGAACTTAGAAACGATAAATTGTATTCAATGCTAGGAAGAAATGAAGGAATCAGTATCAAAGGGTGTGTGGTAGTTATATGCATCTTAACAAGGAAAATGAATGCAAGAAAAGAACAAAATTAGAAATAAATATGATAAATGAATCAGACGGGCATAGCAAGAGAAGAGAATATGAATGAATAAATTATTAAGTGGTCTAGGCATGCAATACAGAAAGTTGAGAATGACAAGTGTGAGGGATTATGCAAATCTAATCCAACATTTAAAAAAAAATTCAATGTTCTAAAACTCTTTCAATTTCAAAATTTTATAGATGTAATTTCAGAACTCTGAAGATGGGGCAGTTGAAGTGTTGAAAAACTGGAAATATTCTCATCATAATTGTAATTTTCAAGAAACTGAATATACTCTGAACTCAAAATGCTGCCAAGATATCAGTGTCCTTTGTCTAATACCCCGTAATATACAAGTTAATCTATAATCATAATTATAGAATATAAGGGCAAATGAAACATCATGACCATCGGTTTCTAAACTTTCATATCATAGTTCTTAAAAACACTTTTCTATGGTCATCATGACAATGGAATAATAAACAATATTACATACTGATACCTCTCTTTGTGCATCATCACCTTTCAAGGTAGTCACTGCTATTCCTGCCAATGCTACACTAACTGTTGCTGCAAAAGTGCCTACTACTCCCCATAGTAACCATCCATCTTTCAGATTAACAGGATCATTTAACTCTGGTAATAAAAAATAATTGTTAAGCAAGTGAAAGTTAGCAAACAGACTGTTTATTAAGTCTATATGCTTCAAAGTTTTCAGGAAAAAGCTGATAAAAACAGAACACATAGTTAGGCTTGACCCAAGGCCCAACCATGAGTTGCAAAAAGAAAAAATTTTCTAATAGTTAAAGTATAAAATAGAAGTATTATTGTATGGGCAAGCATTTGTGACAATATCTTTAGAATTGACATATAACTCGACCATTTTGACCGGAAAATCTTGTATAGTAAGCCTTAAAATATATATATGCTTAGGAATGTCAAACTCATTTGCGGGAAGTTCTAGAATGTTACAAATTAACTTTTTGACACTTGCATATTATAATGTTTTATGCTCTACCAAGCACCCTAGTTAATGGTTGTTACTACGTCAATAGTAAAAACAAAGATGGTTGTAAGTGCAGTAGTGCACTAGCAAAACCTTCATTCTAAAGCTTGGACTTCAACAATGAAAAAGTGCAACATGTAAGGTTTGCATTTGAGTTGTGAAAACGTGCTGTTTGAAGAAAAATGCAATAAACAGTACAGGGTTGAATTCACCTCTTGAAAATGGAGCAGTCAAATCTCTACCAACTATTTTAGGATGTGTTTGGTTGCATGATTCACTGGGTACTGCATCTGCAGATCTCATTTATCAGATTCAAAAAATTGCTTGTTTCCTGTAATTTTTTATGGATGAATCTTTGGATTCTTCTTGGGCTCACAGATACACCCATTTCTATTTTTTTTTTTCTATTCTTTCAAGATTACACCTTCAAAGTTATAATCTACTGAGATTCATGAACCTGTGTAATCAACATCTACACAAATTCAATATCGGCAAATGGAACCAACCAAACACGCCCTTGGCATGTTTCTTTTCCTGCTTTACAAGGGTAGGATTTTGTTTTATGAAAAGTATTTTATTTCAAAATCTTTTATGAATACATTTTATCCAACTGAAAATAACTCAGGTTCTTAATGCCATTTTCATAGTTAATACTATCATCATCATTCTAACTTTGTTCCAACAAAACGGGGTTGGCTACATAATTTCTATGTCACCATTCATCTCTATGAAGAGCTCGATCTTTGTTTATTTGCAATTTCTTCCAATCATCTTCAATCATTTTTTCCATATCTTTCTATTTTCAAAGTTAATACCATTCTCTTAATATCACTGGGAACAAGAAAACATATGTTAGGTCTAGTGCATTTTGCAAATACACTTTTAACTGAGATATTTTAACTTTAAGCCTCTGATCATTTCATTTGTTAATAATCCCTTTTAGCTTTCTTGTTTTCAAAACATTAAAAAGTACATTGTACACATGGCTTGAGTGTATGCATGTGTTGGGAAGAGGAGTTGTAATTGAAGGCCCCCAAAAAATTGTATGATTGCTTGAATAACAGAAGTATGAAAACTTACATACATTATTTATTTAATTTTTTTGGCATGGAAATGTTAACAAAAATGATAATTGTCACTAACGAAAAGTACAAATTGGTAGTCATACCATAACAAAATAGATCCTTTGGTAAGGGCCTGTATGGACTGACAAATGCATATATGACACACAGTCCAAACAGTGTCACTAACCTGAAATGCAACAAATGCTTTAATTCTCAAATCTAAACTCCTTAAAGCATTTGAGATGGTTTAAATGAATGAGTTTGAAAACATTGGTTTCTTACAATTGATTTCCAAAGATAATGATTGCTCTATCATCCAAGCTCATTAATTGCCCACGGGTATTCTCAAAGTAAAATAATGCTGCTGATCCTAGCAATCCTGTAAACAAAAAGCTAGCCAAACACGTTTAGATTAGTTGACACAAAGCAAACTGCCTCTCACAATATAATACAACTAACATACCAGCATAAGAAATCCATTTTAAAACTCAAATAAATCATATAAAAGAGAACATAATTTCATTAACACAAATAAGATGAGCCATTCACTTCAAAGCAAACAGCTAACTTAATTTTGATAAGAGATTTGTCATATAATAGAGTCAGTGAGGCATATGTCACTTAGAGCATGCAGCTTGCAATTTGCAAGTCACAAGTTCAATCCCAAGGGGGTTATGTTGAAACACTTGTCAAGCTGAGGGCACGATAAAAATATACATTCAGGATATGACATCAAATACACAGCTACCCAGAGAATATCATCGCCGAATCATTTGCCTACCTTAAAGGGTCAGCCCATATTGATGGGATAATGGCACCATGATGATGATTTATCATATCATAATGTAACTGATAGGACTTTGAATGAAGGCAAAAAATCAAAATCTTGAATTCCAAGGAATATTTAGAGGAGAGCAGGTGGTAATAGCATAGGAGGTGACATGATACTTGCACAGAATGGGAAGTCAAGAGAATTATTTTAATAAGAACTAACTTAATTTTAACAATAATCTCCTGTGATGCTCTACAAGGCCAGCAACTAAGGAACCTTACGTTTCACAGCAAGATGGCACACCAAGGAACCAACAGTGACATTAAGATTCTATTACTCCGTAAACTCTTGATTATCAAAACTCCATAACCTTGTCTAATTACATAGACAATCTCACTCATTCATAACTAGATTTGGCGCTCAACAATTTTTGTCCCCTATATACACCAATCTAATATTCCGTGTCATGCTAGGTCATTCCCAAACACTTTGCCTCACTCTTAGTTGACTCTTGGATAGGCATCACAACAGTTGACTTCATTATCTGCTAGATCTACAAATTCATCATTAACATCTACTTTTATTTCACTTCATCATTTTACAAATCATCATCATTGCATCTATAAAGAACTCTTTCCTTATTTTCATAGCTTATAGTTATAGATATATTGTTTTGAGTTTTGACATTCATAACTATTTAATCTTATTTTCCAACTTTATTTTTTAATACCGTATTTAAATTTTTCCACCAATTTTTCTTTTTATAATATCAAGCTCAGATTTTGTTTTTCCTTTGCCATCTTCAGTCAGTCATCATGGTTCTTACTTTCACACTTCCATTATTTATACTCTCTTCACAGATCCTCATGTTTTACGGAACAGTTATGTCCTTACATAAAAGCTCTTAAAAACTTCATTTTCTTATGCTTTCAAAAGTGATGAAATTTAGACAGAATTTTTTTCACCATTAATCTTTCAACATTAACAAGGAAAAGTGTAAACGTGCCCTAAAATAATTTAGTACATGGCATGCCAGATTGTTTATGAAATCACTCAACAAATTATGAAACTTTCTAATTAAATAGCAATTTTAAGAATAATGCCACAAGGCAAGGTTTCAGTTTTTCTTCTCAGATATAATCAGTTATTAACAAGTTGTTACATGTTTGCTAAAACAAATCATCACACTTGGTTTTCTTCATTTATTCCCAGTGGATTTGTTATAGCATAATTGTAGTACCATTTATTTTTAGTTTTTGTCTTAATATCCTAGATGGCACTCAAATCAAATGCAAAACACATAACATTGATGAAAAACGAAAAATATTTGCAGTATTCAGTCATCTTCAACATACAATACAAAATACAGTCATCCTTCTCAACTCAAATGCCTGGGAATGGAATTTGTATAGGATTTGGAATATTATTATTTTTGGCAAGGATGGTTTTTACTGCTAAAAATAACAGTCAGGGTTAATGTAGTTTTTTTTGGATGCATATAGAATATAAAATTTTAAGAATGTATTAACATGTAATAAATATTATTCTTTAGAAAATGACTTTACTACTCTTACCTTCATTTTACGCTCATACGCAAACTATGAACAAAAGCAGATAAAAATAACTAGCAGTTGTTCATATTATTTATAAAGAAAATAACGTAAAGTATGAACAAGGCATACTCCCAAAAACAATTTCAACTGCATTTTGAAAACTTTAAAACCAGTTCATGCAGATTCATGAGAAGGAAGCACCTCGCTCCACATGCCACCATAGTTAACAAAGTTGATTTCCAATTCCATGGTACGTTCCACTGATATGAAAACAGCCCCTTTACCTTTGCAGAAAAATAGCATTAAGAACGATACTTAAATACTTCAAAACATTAGTTCCATGGGTTAAACGCAACTACTTGCATACCAGTTTTTAAAAAATTGTAATGTTTATCATGACACAAATATCACTAAATTACTTGAAAAAACTTGAAATAGTGTCTTTGCATAAATTTAAATACGTACAGAGCATTTGAAAATAAAACACGGTTGAAAAGATACGCACCTGAGATGGAACAGAAACATTTTCTTGTGACTGTTCGTCATTGTCCAATGAAAAGCAAAGTGGTCGTCTGACCTTAGAATATCTGTGATATGAATATGCAAGACTTTTCCTTTCCTTCAGCCCCAATTTCTTTGGTATAGCAAAATATTTAGCTCTACGATTCTTTGGTGCAGTAGAAAATGACGCTCTACGATAATTGCTACTAGAAGCTGTTAGACTGCAACATATCCAATTGCTGGTATGTGCAACTGACACAAGCACTGATTCCATTACGTTGTACAATGGTAAGGAAAAGAAACAAGTACGAACACCACCTAAACTGCGGCAAAAGATGACAATGATTCTGCTGCTGCTCAAGTAGAGTAGTTGAACCACTTGCTTCAAATGTCGATAAGTTCTGAATTTGGAACAATTCTGTCAATAAACGAGGATAGGTGCCACAGATTTGAACGTTGATAAAATTTTAAATCACCATTAGCGATTTTTGTAAATTTTCGTAGTTCGTTAACAAGGAAAGACGACCTATATGCAGCCGCAGATTTATTACTTAAGTTATCCATAAATTTTATTTTCATGGTACGTGGGTTTGCATGTTTGAAAAGCCAAAAGATGTGTCATTCAGTGAATTTATGTACCTGTGAAACCTTCAAAAACTTAAATTTGTTAAAAGAAATGTCACAGGTACATATCAAAGATTGGAAACAAGCCAGCAACTAATGAGTCTATACTAAAAAAAGGGAAACGCATTCCACATGCCCTCAAGTGAAGACATACCTTAAATGGTTTATTTTATCTTGAAACATTTTCGACGTTGGCGTAAATGCGTAGAATAAGAGAATGGCATAACGAAGAGAAATAAGCTATGTATAAAGACAAAATAGATATGTTTAAATAAATGGGCAATTTTCTGTTTCCATATGATAAACAAAAATTTTGGAAAGCATTACAAGGATTATTAATAGTATAATACTTCATTTGGTGCACCTTAGCTAGGACAATGTTATCCTTAGAATCATCTTATGATTGGAGAAATATAATGATGCACATGTCCAATCAATCTATATAGTGGAATAAATACACACAACTTAAGATCTCAAGAAATGCCTACTAAGCACAAACCCATAGTCAAACTATCATATAGCATTGCTATTTGAAATACATTAGCACATTATCCAACACAACATAACATATTAAGTATACTATCCATATCCTCACTAACACAAAAATGAGGTGTTATCCTAGTGGTGTGGGTCTTGGTCGTAACCCCAAGTCATAGGTTTGATTTTATTAGGTAGCACCAAGTTATAAACTTCTATAAATCTCAAGGTGTACCTAAGTTTCACTTACTTCAAGTTCCAACATCACCTTCCTCCACACCCCCCAAACCAAGGAATGGTTATCAAATTGATGAATTCGAAGTATTAAATGAAGCCAAAATCAAAATGTGAGAATAAATGGACCCTGATAAAATATTAAAAATATTGCCTAATAAGGAATCTAAATCACCTAAGACCATTCTAGATCACTATAGTTGTTAAAATGTTAACAATTTATGTTTCCTAGTTTTTAGGCATTTTAGAGCTCTAGAAATAATGTTTTTGGATGTTTTCACAATTTCCTGTTGTTTGGAGATCAAGGGTTGCTCTACAAAAGTTGTTTCATTTTTCACAAGGATTCTGTAAATATATTAAAATATTCATTGCGACCAAGCCATGAAAAATGGTAGAGGACACATAGTGACATGTGTTAGCATATTGAACATTTTTGTCTTCTATGTCATTAGCAATGAGGATCATTTTGAGGGGTCAAAAACATGAAAACTAGTTCAAAACCCTAATTCTATAGTTGAATTATTAGTAGAATTTGGAACAAAGGAAAAACATGGTTAAAAGTGGTCAAAATGTTGACTAAAGTCTCGTGCATGAAATCAAATCTTAGAAATTGATAAATTACCAAAAAATAGTATTAAAATAACATATATGAGACTTCAAACAAATTGGCAAAAAATCAATGAACAAATAGAATTAGCCAAACAAAAGTGCACCAGCCAAATCCAAAATAGAGAAAAATGCTAAATTACCCTACTTGAAATTGATAGCATTCTAAAAAGAATCCTCATGTAATTTCAATCTTCCTAATAGGATTCAAATCCTAGGTAAAACAATAGATTAACAATGGGATTTAACCAACATATAAAACAAAATCTAGAAATATGACTTATGATAACTTATCATAAAGTCCTAGTTGACAACATAGATCTAATTGGTTGTAGATCTAGATCTAATTAGCTCTTAATCAGTCCAATAGAAACTCCTTCTCTGCCTTTATCTCCCAAATGTCAATAATGTAAGGCAAAAGGATGCCCTCTCATGGTTTGGTAGCACTAGGCAAGGGAGTTTTCATATGTAAAACTAAATTAAAAATAGATTCTCAATCCAAAAAAATATCCTATTTTATCACATGGTATATAGTCTACACTAACTTTAGGAGCATTTTCTAAGAGCAAGTTAATAACCAAGTCTAATCCTAATGCAATAGCTATGATTAAGCCCAACTACTAACAAAGTCTAAGGTTCAAAAGCATAACTAACAAAAGGTTGAACCAAGACCTTCTAAAAGCATAAGCTAATAACAAATTAAAAGTCAAAACAAAATATAAAAATATAAATTATCCAAATAAGTTTACCAACCAAAGTAATACCCCACATGCCAATGATCCAACTAGTGCCTCATACTTGCTAACTAAAAACTCCAACAAAAGGGGTTAGTATGCTTATGATAAATTAAAAGATAATTCAAAATACCAAAAATATTAAAAATTATATAAATACCACCATATAACAAAAGTATTAACCTTAAATAAAATAAAAAGAAAGAAAAAGATACAAATAACCTTATAATATTTAAAAAGTAAAGAGACTAATAAAAATATAAACATATCTCATAAAGCATAGTCAATATAACAGAGGGGTCAATAAGCATAGACATAGAGGTTATCAACAAGACATTAAGGGTTTGATGAATCATGTTTTTTGCGTGCTTCGATGTCGGGTACTCAACGTCCAGTATTTGATGTCGGAGACAAGACATAATGTCGGGTATTCAATGTCACAGGATATACGCCGGCCTATTAATATAGCTCTTGGACTCATGATTTGGCATTAGTTTTTCATAGTTTTTCAATCAAAGTAGTGAAGCTCTTGCAATTTGTTTTCTCCAAAGTTAGAATATTTTTTGAGTACCCATAGCAAGAGTCTAAGTGTGTATAGATCTTTATTCGAACACTAATGTACCTAAGCGTAGATTAAAAATGAACTCCTTTGACAATCCTTGCAACACTGAGAATAGATTAATGTTTCCTTTAATGCACTTTACTTTAATGCAGTTTAATTAAGCAATTAATTTCCAATTGTTAATGAACTCAAGAATGACCACTTTGAGCATATATATAGTGCTTGGTAACCCAACAATGCTTAACATTTGGTAGCCCAACAGTGCTATATGTGTTCAGGATGTGTCTAGGAAAGTGGAACGAGTACTTGTGTTAGCTAGCTAGACAATAGATGAATTAGATCTTCAATTACTTTACCTTTCATTCTTGTTATAGGCGATCAAATTTATAAAACATAAAATAATAAACATCATATGCCTCACTTTAGACTAAATCATATGTGACAAAGCTACCACTAGTCCAAGTGGGAAGATAGGGAATTGCAATTAGAGCATAACGATCTAGATACTGCAACTAGTCCCATCTATGGAATTCAACCGAATCGTGTGTGAATGCTTGTGATTCGTATGGTTGAGCATAGGGGTACCTCGTCCCTCATCATTGGTGCTGTTGCTGGGGATGGTGCTAGCTATCTAGATTAGTTATATTATACATGATCCCTATAAAAGGGATTAACTATATATCTTTCAAAAATTATTAGCTCACACACACCATAAACCAATAACAATGTCTCTCTTACACAGAAGTGACAACACACTACATAGTGAACACATTCATTGTAGAACTAATGAGATATATGATGAAGAAAATTGGAGTGACCAACCTTATACAAGAGTTTCTTATGATCATGACCATCCTAACAACACTCAAAGACTACATTCACCTAAGATAGACAATCCCGGAAGAGATGACGTAGGTCTTGGACTAGGGGAGGCCTCAAGGCCTAAGACCTCCTTAAAACCAAGAAGCGATAAATTAAGGGACCTTGGGGAACATCATAGAAGCCATGGCAATCCTTCCAGTTCCTCATGTTCCTCTTCCCCTTCAACATCTAGTTCTAACGAAGATGAATGTAGGTATGGAGATCAAGTTCCACTAAAGGGTTGGACTAAAAATTGAAATCGAACCCATGGGAAAGATCAAACACATCACCACAACATAGACAATCATCATGATCAAGCAAATAGAGATAGAAATTTCCCTCACAACCTATTTGATGATGATGATGAACAGTACTAAGAGCCTAATGCAAATCACAGAGGCAGTAAAGATATCTCACAGGCATCACAAAAAGAGTCATCTACCCAAGCTTGACATGAGTAATATTCCTAAATTTGCAAGAGGNTTTTCAATGAGAAATACCAAACCTATGCAAGGGTGTCCAACCTGAGGAGACAGATCTAAGAATGGAAGCAAGAACAACATGAACCCTTGGACATGGCCTTAAATAGATGTTATGCCTTACTGAATAGATGCCTAGGCCATCATTTCTTTGAGGAGAGGTAACTTTTCCACATCATAGATGGGCTTCATAATGAAACATGAGAGATCCTTGGGATGTATGCCCTAAGGCAATTATACGAGCTCCAAGCCCATCAGATCTGAGAGCTAATCAAACATGTGGCAAAAGAAGAAGGAGAGATATGCAAATGGGAGAATGTCAAGAAATATCAATGGGATCCAACTCTTCAACAGAAGGAGGTCCAAATCTATGGTAAGAAGAACAAAATCGCTCTTGATAAGGTGATCCTGCAACAAACCTTCCCAATACAGAAGTGTATTGATGAGCTTGAAGCAAAGCTAGGTGAGATGTTGGAAGGGATGAATGAGAAAGTTAAAAATTATGTAGAAACCATAGAGAAGAGAGTGACACAAAGAAAATCAAGTGATCACAACAAACAAGAGGAAAAAGAACCAAGAAAAAGCTAGGAACACTTATCGACAAATAAGAAAAATGGCTGAAGAAAGTGAGGCTATAGACTCAACCATAGATGAAGATAATGGATGTGACATTTGCATACATGACCATCCGAAGGGCCATTACCCTATCTTGTTACATCTACATAAGAGCTAGGTAGGGGCATTAAATTCAAATTTTGTATAGAAGTACATGCGTAGGAGATTTCCTCTTCCATAGTAATTTTAGACAACCCCAAAACCAACCGTACTATCCTGGGGGACTTATTACTAGCCTCAACATAGTCATCAACCGCAGTGGCAACAACCACAGTTGTGGGGGAGGCCACCACCAAATTAGTACTATTTTTCCTATCCATTGAGACCACACAGATATTACATTCAACACCTTATTTTTCCAACTAGTTCTACATTCTCTACTTTAAATCGCCACTACCACTTTCTCAAGTACCATCAACCCATGGCATCCCCTAAAGGATCACCACCTCGTGCCTCTTACCATCCAGCCCACCCTTGATATTCTCATACTCCACCTCATTATATGCCACTGCCAATAACACAAGAAGGGTTGACACCACAATATCAACAAACAAATGCCACTTGTATTGCAAATGTGCATAAACATGCTAACACCATGTCTCAACCACAACATTAGAAACATCCCTTCTAGAGGAAAGTCTGTAAGCCAAAGTAGACCACATATGGACCCACTATATCATCCGAGCCAACACAAGGCCAATTTGGTGCACCACCTTCCTTGTCTCAACCAATGTCCTCTAATCATACACAAGGGCCACCATCCATCAGTACTTCAATCACAAATCCAAACAATGAATCTAATAGTGTGGGAAGAAAAATAAATCCAGGCATACCATATTATGATCAAGGGTGCAATCGTGGGCTAGACATCCATAATGTTAACATACCTCATACCCTGACCCACCATACATTTAACCATTAAGTGTGTGACCAACAATTTTCCTACCTAGCTACCACACCACAAATAGACATCCAATGGTTGGGGCATGAATGGTTACCAATGTTTCATACATGCATAGATACTATTTATCCACTTGTTAATCCTTGTCACAGCCAAATGTTTAGTTGTGGGGGTCACCCCCCCATTCTAATCTTTAGGATTCTTAAGTGTTTTTCAACTTTTTGTTTTACAAATTTTTTTATTTAACAACTTTTATTTTCTAATTTTTGTTTTACACCATCGTTAGTACATTTGCTATTTCTTGAAAATTTTACACTTTCTTTTATATTTTCTTTTATTTTATTTTGGTGTGATTTTCCAACTTTTTGTTAATAAGTGCCAAGTATAGCGGTAATGCATTACAGATGATTAGGACATGGTTTCTTTTTCATGAAACAAGTAGTGAGTCCACAACATCCACCCATTCACAAACTCTATGATTTTCCTTGTTTTGGAAATGTGCAGTCCCTTTTTCATTAATGAAACTTTAACAAATTTTTGACTTTGGTAGTTTCTAGAATTGGAAAGGATTCAAAGGTTTGAATAGAGTGTGACTTCAAGGGGATTTAGTATTCTTTGTACTTTTTTGTTTGCCTGGGTGCATGTGTGTTTTCATGGATTTCTTACCATTTTGTGTTGACCAATAAAAGGAAGTTGAATAAGTCTTTGCATGGTGTGGTTCTCATCAAAAAAAAAAAAAAAAAACAATTGGAATTCAAAGAACACCCCTTAGATAAAATAAAAACATACATCTTTGCATGGTGTGGTTCCCATTTAAAAAAAACTATGGGAATTCAAAGCACATCCCTTAGAAAAAATAAGCAGGCTATAAGCATTGGTTATAGAACTAGAAAGACATGTTACCCATGCCTGAAGGTCCCCTCTAACGAAGGCCCTTCCTTGCTTCCTACTTCTCTTTTCTTCTTTAATAAGGAATGGTGATTGTTCTATGGAAGCACTCTTGTGTCTCAAGGGAATGGATTGGTCTTAGAATGATGATGCAAAGTCACTGAATGTGGTTGGTTTTGGTTTGGACTAATGATGGATCCTATTAAGTCATTTAACCATAAAATTCACAAGGGACTTCATGTGATCCTAATGAGGAACTCCATTCCACTCTCTCTCATCCATCTATGCTTCCCATGTCTCACCTCATTGTTGGTTTCATGTTTTTGTTCAATGTCCTAGTTTGATGTGTTGAAATTCTTAGGTAGTTTCTTTTGAGTCTTTGTACTTAACCTTCTGTAACCATTAATCATCCATGGAGCCCATGGACTCTTTGGTTTGAAGTTATGCAAGGGTATAAAAGGCCTATGCCTACTTTGGGAAGGATCCACTTGCATATCTTTTGGTTGGATTAGTTAAGTTCTTTATCCTTAGACACTCTTACAATCAAATCTTTTTGTTTACCTCATCACTGACATCTAATTATGCACATCTTCATAACATTTTTTAGTAAACTTTCCTTTTGATTATTGTGAATTCTTACACCCTCTTCAAATATTTTCTTATGTCAAACTTTTTCAAATTTAATGGACTGCTTCTCTATTTTACCCTACTTGTTAGTCTTCCTGCTAACACTACTAAAGGAATCAATCTACCATAAGCACAACCTAGCTGAGTGTAACCATTGATGAGACAAGGCATTTAATAGCTATGTGTTACACATTGCATACTAATTCATGATTCTATTATGATTGCAGTGGGGAGCATGGATTGGAAGTGGGACTATCTTCACCAAGGATGATGCGGTAGTACCACACAATGCGAATCATCCATGATCATTGGATCTTCTCTCTCACTCTTTAGCTACCAAGAGGTGTTGAATGTTAGTTTTATCTAGGATGTTCACTTCTCTTATCATGAACATGCAATTTTGTAAAGATTGTAAGTCTATATACTTGGGCACTTAGAGTGTGTCTATTCCATCTGAGTTAGCTTGTATGTTAGTCAATAATCTCATACCTACTTAATATTCTATAAGGAACTTATTCTTCCTCTTCTTCACTTGAGGACAAGTTTTCATTCAGTCGTGGAGGTATGATGAATCACACTTTTCACATGCTCTAATGTCAGGTATTGACGTTGAAGCCTCAACATTGGGTATCCAATGTTGAAGCCAAGATGCCATGTCGGGTATCCGATGTCACGGGATATACACCGGCTGCTTGGGCTCATGACTTGACATTAGTTTTTCATAGTTTTTTAGTCAAAGTAGTGAAGCTCTTATAGTTTGTTTTCTTCAAAGCTAGAATATTTTTTGAGTGCCTCCAGTAGGAGTCTAAGTGTGTACGGATCTTTGTTCAAACATTGATGTACCTAAGCACAGCAGTGTGATGGGAATAAAATCAAACTCTTTTAACAATCCTTGCGGCACTGAGAATAGATTAATGTTTTCTTTAATGCACTTTAATGCATTTCAATTAAGTAATTAATTTCCAGTTGTTAATGAATAGAAGCATGACCACTTCAAACATACATATAGTGCTTGGTAACCTAGCAATGCTTAACGTTTGGTAGCCCAGTAGTGCTATATCTGTTTAGGATGTGTCCAAGAAAGTGGGATGGGTACTTGTGTTAGGCTAGCTAGATAGTAGATAAATTAGATCTTTAATTACGTTACCTTTCATTCTTGCTATAGGTGATCAAATTTATAAAACAAAAAATAATAAACATCGTATGCCTCACTTTGGACTAAACCATACATGATAAAGCTACCACTAGTCCAAGTGGGAAGATAGGGAACTGTGATCAGAGCATAACGATCTAGATACCACAATTAGTCCCATCCATAGAATTTGACTAAATCATGCATGAACACTTGTGAGTCGTATGGTTGAGTGTAGGGATACCTCGTTGCTCATCAGGGTTCAAATCATAAATATACTAAGGGGATAAGGGTGTTTATAGTAGGGATGTTGCACTTATAACATCATAGTCAAACATACAAGTATCATCAAATATCCAAGCATAATAATTGAAATCATAAGTAAAAAATAGAGCATCATAACTAAATATAAGATCTTAAAACAAAGGCATAGACTAAGTATAAATATGGGTACCAAGAGTAGAGTCCATATAATGGTTTTGGGTCCTAATTCTCTCTTTCACTTTTTGAACATCATCAAAAAATATGGAAAGGAATCCAAACACACTCACTCAAATTCAATGTGCTACTCTATCAACTAGTACTCCTCATCATCATCATCATTGATGATGAAGCTTATCTCATCTTGAGAGTCAATTGGCTTTCCAATTATCATTATTTAGCATCTCTAGGAATGAAGATTCTCTCTAAAACTTGATGACTATTTCTCAAACTGATAAAAATGAGATCCATTAAGAGAATGATGTTGCTAATAAATCTTAATTATCAAAGGACCAAAGAGACTATCCATAGTACCATGGATGATATGATCATCTACAATCATTTGCCTCTTAGAAGATAACTCCCACTCAACATATGCCTCCTACTGAAAATTGTATGAGCTATGAGGTTAATCTTCATAGCCCTGCTACTATCCCTATTGATGTGTCCTACCTACTAGTCTAATCTTATCATCAAAGTCCTCTACTTTACCCAAATGAAAACACTTGGATGTACTCATATTTGAAGGATGTGCATGAGGAATGTACTTGGATAACCATATGGGTATTCCAACAAGCTCATCATTTGAAATAGGAGAAAAATCCTTTTGCTAAGAGGTGCTAGATTATAAGTGTCTCCTCTCAAGCTTACCAACTCATCTACCTAGCCTAGACATGTGTAGGAAAAAATGCCTTGTTGGTGAATCGAAAGGCTATTTCCTTCTAAAACAAGGGCCAAAGAAGTGTGGTGATTCTTATAGGTTTCATGTTATCTTAACCATCATTAAAGAACCATATTATCTTGAATCCTTTGTGAACCTCATCAAAAGGATATGTAAGCTTGTTAAAGAGGGTTTACCCTCCTAGCTCAGGTCATCATCCTTCTTTTTAAAGTAAGGCTTAGGGATATATGCATTAAAGTATGAATGCTTCTTAACTCTCTTAAATGAATAGTGTTTTATTTGTATACTAGTCCTCCTTTATTAGTCATATATGTATGCACATTGATGAGACATGAAATTGCTCATATTGCTGGCGGTCGCCTTAAGGCACCCACGTTATATCATGGGTCGCGATATATCATGGGCCGCGATATCGCGTACGCGATATCACGTACACGATATCGCGTCTTCCCCACGATATCGCATACGCGATATCGCAGTCAGCCGCAATTTCTATAAATCAGAGGCGGCTCTCCCTCATTTCCATCCCAGTTTTAGTGTAG
>MNCI01027123.1:47956-59094 GCA_015680685.1 Gnetum montanum | reverse complement strand
TGATGAAACAAGAGAGATCCTAGGGATGTATGTCCAAGGTCAACTATATGAACCACAAACCCATCAATTTCAAGAGCTTATTAAGTGGGTAGAAAAAGAAGAAGGAGAAATGGCTAGATGGGAGAGTGTTGAAAAACATCAATGGGACTAGAATCTCAACTTAACAAGGGTCCATAATCACAAAAAGGAGAAATCAACCAATCTCAAGGAGGAAAAACCATCTTTGCTAGTTCCACAATCATTAGAGGAAGTCGAGGCAAAGATTAATAAGATGTTGGAATGGATGCATAAAAAGTGTGGAGAATATATCGATATCATTGGAGATAGAGTTTTGACAAGCCGAGAAGCAAGAAAAAGTATCAGTAGACAATCAAAAAGAAGGGATAAGGAAAATAAGAGCTCAACTACCAATCACATGTATGAATGCAACATTTGTTTGTACGATCACCCCAAGGGCCAATGCCCAATCTTGTTATATTTATATGAGCATTGGAGAAGCACGTTACATCCTAAGTTCATATAGAGATACTGTGTTCGATCATAGTGGCAACAATCCCAGTCGTGGGGGAAGCCACCCCTAAATTGGAGATACCCTTCATATCATCTGAATCCAAATGCTTATCTAGTCTAATACCCTGTTTCTCCAACTAGTCCAACATACTCTATCTCACTGCATTACCATTCTCCCCAATACTATTAGTCCATGTCCTCAACACAACCACCGCCTTGTGCACCTTACACTTCTCCTAATTTTCAACATTCTCATCCTTTCCCTCCTTCTACATCACTACCAACTGTTCTTAAGGTGTCTGCACCACAACAACAACCCTCGAACATTACTTGTGCTACTATTACCAACAGTAGTGAGAGATCTTAACAACATCGAAGGTGTCCCTTCTTTAGGAATGATCCTAGGAAGGGACAACACAATTTCAAGGCCACTACATCCTTCAACTTAGCACAAGCCCAACACTGTGATGCATCCCTCTCATCGAACCCAACGCCTCATGTTACCTCATCAAGGCCACCAAGTAACACTCCAACAACCATACGGCCCAATGAATACAACCATGGAGGGTGACATCATGATCCTTGCAGACCATCTAACGGTCCCAATTATCATAGTGGGTCAACTCGTTATTCGGAAACTACATCTCATAAATTGCCCCACTATGCTTACTATAATCAAGTGTGTGAACCCCAATGGGGTAAGTATGACTGAGTTTCAATGTTTCCAACATGCAAGGATCCTCATTTTTCATTTATTAATCCATGCCATGCTCAACCATTTAGTTATGGGGGATATCCCCCATTTTAATAACAAGCAAGATTAAAAAATATTCTTCATTTTCTTTAATTTTACAATTTTTGTTTTCCAATTTTTCATTTTTCAATTTCTTATTTCATCTTTTTGTCTTTTTATCTTTTTGTAAGTNTGAGTCTCGAGTGATCAATTATGTGGACAGTGAGCCCATTACACCCACTCATCCATTCTACAAATAAGAGGTTCTGATCGAGGGTACAGTGATATTCTTAACATTTTTAAAAATTAAAATTAATTTTGTGTTCATTGTACCTACAATGAAGAAGGATGGACCAAGAGGAAATGATTAGGGTGTGACATCAAGAGGACTTACATATTCTCTTTGGTGACGTCTATGAGAGTTATCATGCAACGTGGTTGTACTAAGATCCTTGTAGATCTAACGAAAAATGGTAGTAAGAGTAATCAAAAGGGCACTCAAAAATCCAATGCTATTCTAGGGGGTCCCACTAGAAAGACATGCACCCATGCCTGAAGGTTGGCGGCTTCTCTGGATCCAGCAAAAAAAGAAAAAAGAAAAAAAAAGGAAGTGCCACAAAACAAAAATCACTCCTTCCTTGAACAAAATGCCAAGTGATCGTACGCCTTATTGTTATGGTACCCTCATAGTTGCTCATCACGGGATGAAATAATGCGGTGTCACTGATCAGAGGAATGGACTTGGTCCTGATCTTGGAATAATGGGTTAATGACACATTAATCATGTTTTTCACGTAGGATTCATTGTGCCCTGGGTCAGTTACCCCATGTCCCAATCTCTACGATCCCTTCTATACCCTGTCTCATCTCGTTGTTCATGTAATTGTTGCTAGTGCCTCATATAGTATAGAATTCTCACCTCATTCCAGTGATATTTACATGTGTGTGTTTTGTGGAACCAGTGTGGATTACATTTAATCCTTCAAGTGCCCATGGACACTTTTAAGTATGGTTACACAAGGGCATTATAGGTTGGAACTTGCTTTGGGGAGGACCCACTTGTGTAATCTCTTGCAATTTTCACTCATAACACAGCTCATACGCCATTTATTACCCTCAATGTATTATTCATGATATTCTTTCCTTTATTACTCTCCCTTCGAATTTTNTGTCCCAATCTCTATGATCCCTTCTATACCCTATCTCATCTCACTGGTCATGTAATTGTTACTTTTGTCTCATGTAGTATAGCATTCCTACCTCATTCTAGTGATATTTACATGTGTGTATTTTGTGGAATCAATGTGGATTACATTCAACCCTTCTAGTGCCCACAAATACTTTTAAGTATGGTTACACAAGGGCATTATAGGTTGAAACCTACTTTGGGGAGGACCCACTTGTGTAATATTTTGTAATTGTCACTCATGACATAGCTCACACACATCATTTCTTACCCTCAGCATATTTTCCACAATATNGTATTATTCATGATATTCTTTCCTTTATTACTCTCCCTTCGAATTTTAACGTTCCTATGAACCATTACATGGCCTTTTTCTCACTTACCACCCGAGGCCTTATTGATCAATTTCACCCACATATAATTACTCATGCCTTCAAAACTATCTAAATTAGCCTAGAACCCTTTAACACGTGGCCACATGTCCTTAATTTCCACTTTAAATTTTAGAAAAACCTTCAAAATTTGGTATTTTCCCTCGAGCCTAAACATCGATAGGCTACGATATTGCGTCGCATCAAACTATATATATGTGAGCCCCCCACATACTTAACATCATTTTCCACAATTCACACGGGGGAGTTTTTCAAATTTTTCTCTACAACTTGCAATTGTGAGACCCTTACTTTTATACCTATATCTTGCTCACTGGTTCTCCAATTTTCATTTCGTTTGAACCTACTTGAACCCGGAGTGTTTAGCTTAGTCGTGGGGGAGGGGCACATGCCGAATAGCATATAAATTTTTTGAAATTCATCATTTCCTGAAGAAAATATTTAAGGGTAATTAGTTGTAAAATTAAGAATAAAATGTGTCAAAAACAATTTCATCCCCTTAGCTATACTAGAAAATTAAATCTAGAAACCACCTAAGTAAAGAGGACTCAACATTATAATCTTTCAGCGACATGTTCTTTCAATAATTAACATCACATGGAAATAAAGTAAATCTATTAAGGCAAGCAGTAAGTTATAACCTAACTTTGGTAACAACATTACTAACGATTGGCCTCGTGTGATTGCAGATGGCCCCAAAACGCAGACAACAGGAAGGCCCTACTCAAGGTGTGATCAAACAACCTAGGAGAGGTGAAGGACAAGTTCTTGCTGAACAATATGTAGAGCAAGAGGAACAATTATTTAGTATCCACCAAGAAGACCCTGCTACTATACAATCAAGGCAGGTGGAAGGAGGAGCTGCTACAGTGTCTGAACAGGGACGATATCTCACGTTGCCTAGGATTGTGTTCAGACCATCTATGAAAGGTCCATATTCACTGTAGTGATCATGGAATTAAACTTTGGACCTTTTGCAGAATTTACTCTGAAGGTTGTTAGGGATCACCTCAAAGGGTCCCCATTATGGCCTATCCTCTCTGAAAGTGGTGCTTGGTGCTTAGGGGAAACATACCAATTTTTGCACAATAAAGAAAAAGGCACCATGTTTAACAATTGTGGTGTGACTGTTGATTTCTCTGTCCAAGCCATTTCAGAAGTATTAAATCTTCCAAATATAGGGCCAAAGGTTGCTCAGAACTAGTTGGACACTCTCAGAACCGAGCAACTTAATAAACTATTGACAAAGAATAAAAGGGTGGCAGAAGAAAAAGAGAAGGCTGACTAGGATGCCTCTATGGCACAAGAACAAACTTACACGCACGCCAAGGCACTCAAGGCTTTACACCAGGAGAAACTCCAGGCCATACTTCAACGCCATTAAATCCCAAGACCTGGAGTGCAAGAAAATGGAAAGACACCCATGGAGGAGCCACCACCACTAGGAACTACATGAGTTCCATCCAATTTTGTAGCTGTAGGATTTCCTTTCACATTTCTTGTGTTGTGTCTCAATTTTTTTTGATTTCACATTGCGGTGTAAACCCATTCTCACCATTCAATAATCCCATACCTATCCACTATGTAATCAATGAAGCTTGTTCTCACTGTAGCTCGAGGACGAGTTTTCATTCAGACGTGGGGGTATGATGAGTCTTCATTTCAATTAACCGCAATATCGCGTATGTGATATCGCAGCCAGTCTCCTCATCTATAAATAAGAGGTAGACAATTTTGATAGCCAGTTTTTTGAGAGAGCTTTTTAGCTCTTAGTTTAAGTGTTAAGTTTTAAGTAGTTCTTCTCTTAACCCTTTTCTCCCAGTGTATGCCTGCAATGTGGTGATTGTAATTGTACAACATCCTTATTCGAGTGTGACGTACTTGGACACGCACATGTTCGGAAATAAAGATCAAGATTACTTCATCATTGTAGCATCCACTTAGCTTAATTATTTATTTAATTGTTATTTTCTACTTTCTTAGTTAATATATCTTCACCCTAAACTCCTGTTAAATGCAAAATGAGTACGACTTGATTACGAGCATTTAAGTGTGACTACTTGGTAACCCAGTAGCGTACTTAGGATCTGCACTTGGTAGTCCCAGTGGCAGTCGTGCACAAGGTCCAAGATGTGTACAGATGATTGAGGAAGGAATACTCATCACACTTAGGCTAGCTTAGATTCTCTCTCACCCTTTCTCTCTTAGCTTAGTTAATATTACCTTCCATTACACCTAGGAGTAGCATTAGCATAAGAACACATCATACACCTCACTCTGGACTAAACCATACATGACAAGTTAATACTAGTCTAGATGGGAAGATAGCGAACTACAACCTAAGGATAACTATCTAAATACCATAACTAGTCTGTCTGCAGAGTTCGACTGGATCATGTGTGAAATGCTTGTATTCATATGTTTGAGTGTAGGGGGTACCTCGCCACTTATCACATATGGAAATTGGTAAACCAAAGTTATAGCCAAAAATTAGAAATGAATGTAAGAGGAGTGTAAAACAAAACAAGTATTGACACATTGAAGATTATCAAAGGATATAAGAGTTGAGGTTATAGAAAGGAAAAAAGTTAATGAATATGACATCTGTTCATGAGCAAATGAAACTTTTGAAGATGGCATTAGAGAAAATGCTTGAAGCTTCTATGACATCATTAGATTAGAGCAACCCTAATCTAAACCATCTACTTCTTGAACATCATATTGATTATATCATCTACATACTCTTACAAATGGAGGATAAATTGGATGAAATTCTAGACTACATGAAGAAGGAATATTACATCAGAAGAGGCTACGAAGATAAGAGGACGTAAATCTTTAACATCCTTGGATAAATCAAGTTACAATACAATTGTAATCAAAGGCCTAAAAATAAGCCTTAATTTCCTAAGTCTAAATGGAATAGGCATAAAAAATCCTATCATCCAAAGCTACTTGATGCAAAGCTTGTCCTTCATAATCCATGGAAGAAATAAGTTAAGTTTTCATCAAATGTAATCTCTTGTAAACATGCATCAAGAAGGACAGAAATAAAGAATAAAGGACTAATATTTTATAATAAATCATTGTACTATGAAATATTACTACCTTAAATATTAAATGCATCATAATCATGAAAAGAACCATAAATGTCAAATGCATGAAGATTGAAATCCCCAAATTTATAATTAAAAAAGGGTTTGTGTGATTTTAAGCGAGGGTTTTTGAGTGAAAATAGTAAGAAAACAATGAAGAATCTTCATTTTTGAGTCTAGCAAGATTGATTTATGCTCATTCCCATCAATTCAGTGATATCTTATTTATGATTAAGTTAAATCTAGAAAGAAAAGTCAACTTTGATGCTATTTGTGCCAATAAGGAAGCATTCGTAATGCTACCAGTAACTCTAGTTAGAGGTGAACTTAAGACCAAATGCATCATCACTTACAATTCAAATCATATGGAATTACTGGTAGATCTTGAGATGCATGATTAGTTCGAAAAGCCTGGCATTGTTGGCTGTATAGAATTTGAGCTTTCATTGGTAGAATTAATGGCAAATGTGTAGATGAATCAAACCTTGCAATCCTATCATGATGATTTCATTGAAATTTTCTATTAGGGTAAGTTTGTCTACCTACCCATTAATGAAGAATTGATCAAATTTGCTACCAAGGATACAAATATTTATTTGTCATTTGTGAATACATGTTCTATTAATCATGAGGCCTTAGCACCTACCTTCATTTTCAAGTAATGTTTTTAAGAGAACCACACAAGTGTTTGGATTAATGTTGATCTATTAGAAGAACCCCTATGTTCTATGGCAAAATTTTATAATAACAAGATAGACTATGTTGATCATAGAACCAAGCTCTAGTGGGGTGTCCTTAAAACCTTTTTTTTACATCCAAGCTTAGAAACTGAAGAACACTTGGGCAAGAATCGTATTGTACAGTTTTTATCATGCACTTATGAAATTTAAGGATGGGACAGTCAATGAGTTTAGCTTCAGTGGACTTACTTTCTTATCTAAGAAGTTCTAGAATAGGGTAGTGTCTGCTTAGTTACCAGCATTAGTGGTAATGCCTATTTTATTAGTAGAAAGACAAATTATGAATCTAAATGACTAATCTAAAATCAAGCTTAGAGAAATCTTGATCATAACAATAGAATAGGGCATAACCATTATTATGAAAAGTATAAGAACAAGCATAAGAAGTTCTACTAAGTGTGCCTTGGCATTTGCATCATCAAAAGTAGGTTTGTCAAAGAAATCCAAAGTCATCACATTTGTTCATAAGAATACTAAAAAAAAAATAGAAGGATATGGCTCTACCTGAGGAATAGCAATAGTCTGGTGATGATTTCTTTCTTATTCCTTCTACAAAATATGCTTATATTATGATCTTAAGTCATTTACAAATGTAAATTTTTTTTGATATGATTGGCTTAGTGGGAAATAATCAAATCATGAATCTACCTAATGCTACACATACATTGAGAGCTTGTGTCGATTCAATGTCTACAAAGATATGTCTAATGATTGGAACACAAAATCATTTGTTATATATAAGGATTCCATAATTTCATGAATGAAACAATAATAAAAACTTATGGGAGCAATTGGTGCAATAATGGAGTAAGGATGTAGATGTAGTAATCAAAATATGTGTTAGATATTGGTTGATTTTCAAATAAAAAATGTTCTGAATGATCATAAGCCCATAAGAGTAGGAGTGTACTTGTATGTGGAATCTATGATTCACTATGCTAAATTTAGATAAGTTAAGAAAAATAAAGAAGATGAGATTTCTAAGTTTGTTAATAAATTATCACTTATTAAGAAAGAAAAAGAAGATTGGAATACAATATAGCAAGTGCAAAGCAATAAATATGACAAATAAAGAAGGATTTTTAGAATTTTTTTGACTGTGGAGTAATATAAGACACAAATTAGGCCTAAGTTATAGCTTCTAGATCAGGGGTTGAGTCAAGTAGAAACTTTGCCTACTAAATCATCAATAGAGACTACAAAGATGAAGGAACAACATAAACAAGAGTTGGAAGATCTTAAAGGAAAGAACTCATGATTGAAGCAAGAAGTAAAAGATCTACATAAGACTAATCAATAACTTTTAGGAGAGTATCAAGTATTATAGGTCAATATCTAGGAAGCTAAAGAGTAAAAGCATGCAACAAATACACTAGCTAAAGAATATCACTTGAAGTTGAATGCAAAAGAAGATGAAGTCCCTGCCTATTAAGAAGAACTAACAAAATTATAAAAAGAGATGGAGCTATTAAAAGTGATCATGAAGCAACCTAAATTTGCCTTTACTAGCTTTAGAAACAACAACAGATATAGCCATTGTGAAAGTTTTTCAACATATCAGTGATAATCCTCCTCTTGCACCATCACCTAAAATAGTCCCTACTACTACTACTACTACTACTAAACTATAATCTTGAGTTTTGGAAATATCATCTGATCCAACATCTCCCTTCTATCTTCTTGTTGAGATAGATTCCACTCTATCCATTCCTCATATTGGGACCCTATGATTTAATGTTGACTTTAGATATTAATGACAAAAATCTATTCCTTGTGTTCATTTCAAAGTTTAATACCATTTATTTTTTCTTTCTATGAATTTGTGAGTGAGGGGGAGTAATTTCATTAGTCCTTTACGAATGTATAATTCTTTGTGACTGACCATTATGAAGTGTTGCATACTCATAATCAATCATTTTCACTAAACAATTTTGTAAAAAATAATAAATGAAATTATGAAACTAATCCTTGAAGGAAAGTGTTAAACTACACAAGTTAGAACTATACAATCATTAGTTTTGTAACCATTCATAACTATTCTTAATAAGTTTATAATGAAAAGATGTGATTCATAATCCAGGAATTATCACAACCTTTCCAAAAATATAAGCAAGCCAAGAATAAATTGCAAAATATATATGAAAAGTAACAATAAAAGAAGGTGGAAAAACAACTTGTGAGTGAAGAATGTGAGAAGAACCATGAGAAAGAAGAAGCAAAAGAAGAATTAAAAAGTTCATAACATATATTAAAACTCATTAGCCAACTCTTGATAGAAAGAACATTGTGAACCAATTCACGATGAACAAAAAGATGTAGTTGCAAGTAAAGAATCTTATGAAATAACAACAATCACAATTCATAAGGAAGAATCCTCCTAACTCTTCTAAATGGAACCCTAAGAAGATGAAGTAGCCATTAGTCTTGTTCATAAGATTGATGAGTAAGTGTTGTAGAAGAGAAGAGCAATCCTTGTATCATAGGATCTAGTTTCCTAAAGAGGAAGAGAAGATCCAAGTTATGCGATATGTAATCTAGTCTAGTTTCTTAAATAAGAAGTGAAGGTCATTCAAAAGGTTACAATGGCTAAGAAAAAGAAAAAGGTTTACAAAGAAGGATTTCATAAAGCTAAATGAAGCTAAGTTAGAAATGGCTCAACAAAGTTAAGAAAAGAAATAAAGACTTACAAATAAGTATTTTGTAAAGTTCAACTAATTAATTACTTCCTCATAAAAAAAGAGCTAAGTCAATAATAAAGTAGCTAAGAACAAAATAAGATCAGAAAATACTACAAAAGATGAAGCAATATTCTTACAAAGAATGATAAATACATTTAAGATCATAAATTTGTTAAATTGTTAAGTCTCTTCTTAACTATTCTCATAAATAAAGATCTTAGTATTGTAAACTTGTCTAAGAGATGTAAAATCAAGCTCTAATAGAGGTATAGTTCACCTTAAGTCCACTCTTCTTTTATAGCTAATTTAGAACTTGATGAGTCGTCATTTAGGGCAATCGCGATATCGCATGCCCGCAGCAATGTCTATAAATAAGAGGCGGCTTTCCTTGTTCTATGACTTAGATTTAGTTCCTTAGCGAAACTTTGGCAATTTTATCCCTCCAAAGATAGAATTATTTTCCAGTGTATGCCTGCAGTGTGGTGATTATAATTGTACGACATCCTTTATTCGAGTGTGACGTACTTGGACATGCACATGACTGGAAATAAAGATCGAGATTACTTCATCATTGCAGCATTCACTTAGATTAATTATTTAATTAATTATTATTTACTGCTTTTCTAGTTAATGTCTCTCTCCCTTATCTCATGTTAAAACTTAGAATGAGTACGACTTGATTACAAGCATTTAAGTGTGACTACTTGGTAACCCAGTAGTATACCTAGGATCTGCGCTTGGTAATCCCAGTGGTAGTTGTGCATGAAGTCCAAGATGTGTACGGATAATCAAGGAACAGATGCTCATTGCACTTAGGCTAGTTTAGACTCTCTCAACCCTTCTCTCCTACCTTAGTTAATATTACTTTCCATTACCTTCAGGAGTAGTATTAGATTAGAAACCCATCATACACCTCACTCTGCACTAAACCATATGTAACAAAGATAATATTAGTCCAGGTGGGAAGACAACGAACTGCGACCTAAGGCTAACTGTCTAGATGCCACAACTAGTCCATTTGTGGAGTTTGACTAGATTGTGCCTATAACACTCGTATTTGTATGGTTGAGTGTAGGGGTACCTCGTCACTCATCATTGGCATCATTGTCGGGGACGGTGCTAGTTATCTAAATTAGTTATATCTTATAAGGTCGCTGTATAAGGAATTAACGATATATCTCTTAGAAATAATAATAATAATAATAATTATTAAAAAGTCACATATAAATTCACACATACCTGCACAACCATGCCTCTCCTACAAGATTACAATAATGCCACACTTAGTGAGGAAGTTCATTGGAGAACCAACAAACTATATGACGATGAAGATTGGAGTGCACAACCTAAAGTGGGGGTTTCTTATAAACATGGACAAAAACAACGTCATCACAACGCATGAAAGCATAACTTACTCGATGATGATGAACCCCTACTAGCCACTGCAAGCTTAATGCAAATACAAGAGGTTGTTCAAATCTCCCATAGGCATCGTAAAGAGAGCTATCTACCCAGGCTTGATTTAAATGACTTCCCTACTTTTTCAAGAGGCTATGACTTAGACTCGTATCAACATTTACAAGCCTTCTATGATGCCTGCACATGGAATAACATTGATAACTGGTGGCAAAAACTTAAGCTCTTTCCCATGACACTCGTTGGCTAAGAAAACGTATGGTATAGATCATTAAAACCAAATTTAATACGATGTTGGTCAACAATGGTAGAAGTCTTTAACGAAAAATATCAAACCTATGCAATAGTGTCAGCCTTGAGGAAACAAATCCAAGGATGGAAACAAGCA
>MNCI01027123.1:34066-47878 GCA_015680685.1 Gnetum montanum | reverse complement strand
GTTGAAAAACATCAACAGGACTAGAATCTCAACTTAACAGGGGTCCATAATCACAAAAAGGAGAAATCAACCAATCTCAAGGAGGAAAAACCATCTTTGCCAGTCCCACAATCATTAGAGGAAGTCAAGGCAAAGATTAATAAGATGTTGGAATGGATGCATAAAAAGTGTGGAGAATATATTGATATCATTGGAGATAGAGTTTTGACAACCCAAGAAGCAAGACAAAACATTAGATAATCAGAAAGAAGGAATAAGGAAAATAAGAAC
Organism: Gnetum montanum; assembly: GCA_015680685.1. Taxonomy (NCBI): domain Eukaryota; kingdom Viridiplantae; phylum Streptophyta; class Gnetopsida; order Gnetales; family Gnetaceae; genus Gnetum; species Gnetum montanum. The sequence goes on along the minus strand of MNCI01027123.1, from coordinate 47,608 downwards.
TCAACTGCCAATCATATTTATGAATGTAACATATGCCTGTACGATCACCCTAAGGACCAATGCCCAATATTGTTACATTTACATGAGCATTGGGGAAACACGTTACATCCATAATTCGTACAGAGATACTGTGTTCGATCACAGTGGCAACAATCCCAGTCGTGAGGGAAGCCATCCCTAAATTGGAGACACCCTTCATATTATCCGAATCCAAACGCTTATCTAGTTCAACATCTTGTTTCCCCAACTGGACCAACATACTCTATCTCACCACAGTACCATTCTCCTCAATACTATTAGCCCATGCCTCCAACACAACCACCAGCTTGTGTATCCTACACTTCTCCCAAGTTTCAACATTCTCATCCTTTCCCTCCTTCCACACTGCTACCAACTGTTCCTAAGGTGTTTGCGCCACAGCAACAACCCATGAACATTACTTGTGCTACTACTTCCAATAGCAATGAAAAGCCTCCTCGACATCCAAAGCGTCCCTTCTTTAAACATGACGGTAAGAAGGGACAACAGAATTCCAAGGCCACTACATCCTCCAACTTAGCACAAGTCCCACACTGTGGTGCACCCTTATCTTTGACCCAATGCCTCATGTAACTTCATCAGGCCCACCAACTCACACTCCAACAGCAATACGACCCAATGAACACAAGAATGGAGAGAAACAACCTAATCCTTGCATACCATCTAATGGTCCCAAATATCATAGTGGGTCAACTCATTATTCGGGAACTACATCATATAAATTTCCCCACTATGCTCATTATAATCGAGTGTGTGAACCTTGATGGGGTAAGTATGGCCAAGTTTCAATATTTCCAACATGCAAGGATCATCATCCTTCATTTATTAATCCTCGTCATGCTCAACCGTTTAGTTATGGGGGATACCCCCCCATTCTAATAACAAGCAGGATTAATAACCATTTTTTTATTTTTCTTTAATTTTTCAATTTTTGTTTTCCAGTTTTTCATTTTTTAACTTCTTGTTATATCTTTTTATCTTTTTGTCTTTTTACATTTTTTGTAAGTAATCTCATCTATGAATAAAACACTCATGTGGATCGTTGGTTGAGGTGTGTTCTATGTTATTAAGTTTCGAGTGAGCAATTATTTGGACAGTGAGCCATTACACCCACTCATCCATTCTACAAATAAGAGGTTCTGTTCAAGGGTACAATGATATTCTTGATATTCTAAAACTTAAAATTAATTTTGTGTTCATTGTACCCAGAATGAAGAAGGATGGACCAAGAGGAAATGATTAGGGTGTGACATCAAGGGGACTTGTGGATTCTCTGTGGTGACGTTTGTGGGACTTATCGTTCAATGTGGTTGTACTAAGATCCTTGTAGATCTAACGAAGAATGGGAGTAAGAGTAATCAAAAGTCCACTTTAAAAATCCAATGCTATTCTAGGGGGTCCCACTGGAAAGACATGCACCCATGCCTAAAGGTTGGCAGCTTCTCTAGATTCAGTATTAAAAAAAAAAGTGCCAAAAAACAAAAATCACTCCTCCCTTGAACAAAAATGCCAAGTGATCGTACGCCTTGTTGTTATGGTACTCTCATAGTTGTTCATCATGGGATGAAATGATGAAATGTCACTAATCAGAGGAATGGACTTGGTCTTGATCTTGGAATGACGGGCCAATGACACATTAATCATGCTTTACACACAAGATTCACTGTGCCCTGGGTCAGTTACCTCATGTCCCAATCTCTACGATCCCTTTCTATAGTCCATCTCATCTCATTGTTCATGTAATTGTAGCTCGTGTCTCGTGTAGCATAGAATTCTTACCTTATTCCAGTGATAATTGCATGTGTGTGTTTTGTGGAATCGGTGCGGATTACATTTAACCCTTCTAGTGCCCATGGACACTTTAAGTGTGGTTACACAAGGGCATTATAGGTTGAAACCTGCTTTGGGGAGGACCCACTTGTGTAATCTTTTATAATCTTCACTTATGATATGGTTCACACATACCATTTCTCACCCTCAACTTAGTTTTCATAACATTCTTTCCTTACTATTACCCCTATGAATTTCAACATTCCCATGAACTATCACATAACCTTTTTCTTACCACCCAAGTTTTTATTGATAAAATCCACACCATCCTCATTAATTGTGCCTTTCGAATCAATGGAATTACCTTATAGCTCCTTCATAATAGCCCAATGTCCTCAGCTTATAACGTTGATTTCAAGAAAATCCTTTAAAAATTTGGTATTTTTGTTGTGCCTCATGTCACTAGGGTCATGATATCACGTACACGATGTATCGTACGTGATATCGCGTCCTTGCAACCTATAAATAGGTGACCCCCATAACACTTACCATCATTTTTTCCATTCACACGGGGGAGTTTTCAAATTTTTTTTCTCTACAACTTACAATTGAGCGATGCTTGCTTTTCTAACTATATCTCGCTTGTTGGTACTCTGATTTTAATTCCGTTTGAACCTGCTTGAACTCGGAGTGTTCAGCTTAGTCGTGGGGGAGGGACATCTATTGAAAAGTGCCTAACTTTTTTGAAATTTATCATCACCCAAAGGACATCATCTAGGGTAATTAGCTATAACACTTTGAATAATTGTGCCTAAAAATCATTTAATCCTTAGGTATACTGGGAATTAAAATTGGAAACCACCTAAGTAACATGGACTCATTATTATAATCTTTCGGGTAAGATCACACGAAGATAAACAAATTAATTAATTAAGGCAAGCATTAAGGTATAACTTAACCTCAAAAACAACCTTACTAATGCTTGACCCCGTGTGATTGTAGATGGGCCCGAAACATGGACAACAAAAAGGTCCTTCTCAAGGTGGAAACAAACGATCTCGGAGAGGTGGAAGACAAGTCCCTGCCGGGCAACATGTAGAATAGGAGAAACAATCATTTAGTATTCATCAAGAGGACCCCCCTACCATACAATCCAGGCAAGCAGAAGGAGGAGCTGCTGCAGCGCCTGAATAGGGACAACATCTCACGTTGCCCCAAGATTGTGTTCAGGCCATCCACGAAAAGTCCACATTTGCTGCGGTGATTGTGGAATTAAACTTTGAATAGTTTGCAGAGTTCGCTCCTGAGGCTGTTAGGGATCACCTCAAAGGATCTCCCTTATGGCCTACCCACTCCAAAAGCAGTGCCTGGTACTTAGGGGAAATGTACCAATTTTGGCACAATAAAGAAGAAGGCACCACAGTTAACATTTGTGGTGTGACTGTTGATTTCTCTGTTCAAGCCATTTTGGAAGTATTAAACCTTTCGAATACAGGGCCAAAGGTTGCTTAGAACTAGCTGGACACTTTTAGAACTAAGCAACTTAATAAACTATTGACAGAGAATAAAAGGGTGGCGAAAGAAAAAGAGAAGGCTGACTGGGATGCCTCTATGGTACAAGCGCAAACTTACGCGCACACTAAGGCACTCAAGGCCTTACAAGAGGAGAAAATCCAAGCCATACTTCAACGCCATCAAATCCCAAGACCTGGAGTGTAAGAAAAGGGAAAGACACCAATGGAGGAGCCACTGCCACCAGGAACTACATGAGTTCCAAAATTTTTGTAGATGTAGAACATTCTGTGTGTTGTGTCTTTGTTTTGTTTTCATTCCACATTGCAGAATAATCCCATTTTCCCATCTAATAATCCCATACCTATCCACTGTGTAATCACTATAACTTGAGGATGAGTTTTCATTCAGTCGTGGGGGTATGATGAGTCATCATTTAGGACAACCGCGATATTGCGTACGCAATATAACGGTCGCGATATCACGTACATGATATTGCATATGCGATATTGCATGCCCATCGCAATGTCTATAAATAAGAGGTGGCTTTCCTTATTCTATGACTTAGATTTTGTTCCTTAGCAAAAATCTGGCAGTTTTATCCCTCCAGAGATAGAATTATTTTCCAGTGTATGCCTGCAGTGTGGTGATTGTAATTGTATGGCATCATTTATTCGAGTGTGATGTACTTGGACACACACATGACCGAAAATAAAGATCAAGATTACTTCATCATTGCATTATTCACTTAGATTAATTATTTAATTAATTGTTATTTACTACTTTCCTAGTTAATCTCTCTCTCTCCCTTATCTCTTATTAAAACGCAGAATGAGTACAACTTGATTACGAGCATTTAAGTGTGACTACTTGGTAACCCTGTAGCGTATCTAGGATCTATGCTTAGTAATCCTAGTGGTAGTCATGCACAAAGTCCAAGATGTGTATGGATAATCAAGGAACGGATGCTCATCGCACTTAGGCTAGTTTAGACTCTCTCAACCCTTCTCTCTTAGCTTAGTTAATATTACTTTCCATTGCCTTCAGGAGTAGTATTAGATTAGAAACCCATCATACACCTCACTCTGGACTAAACCATACGTGACAAAGATAATACTAGTCCAGGTGGGAAGATAACAAACTACAACCTAAGGCTAATTGTCTAGATGCCACAACTAGTCTGTCTGCGGAGTTTGACCGGATCATGTGTGTAACGCTCATATTCGTATGGTTGAGTGTAGGGGTACCTCGCTACTCATCAGATTTCTTGGGTGGTTTTGTGTAGTGTTTTTCAACAATAACCCATAACAACATGTTACGAATTATTTTGCTAAATGTCTTACTGAAAGCTCATAAAACCTTGTTCATGGTGGAACTAAGTCAATCATTGACTGACCTAAATCTAGATAGATGAGGTCTAATGCTTTGCAGTGTAGAAGATTCAAGTGCTTCTTCATAATCACCCTACTTCTTTGCATACTTAACTATACCTTTCTTACCATGGAAGGTAAACATGTTGAGAATATTAATGCCCTCATTGCTAATAATAAGGCTAATTAATAATGAATGCCCATAGATTTGGAATTTGAAGTCCTGTATTAAGATGTTCCTATAGATGATGTAGTTGAAATCCAACTTGACTTTTATAAGCAAGTAATAGAGCACCAAAGCTTGTTGTGGAAGCGAGTAATCATAACTCCCACATTTCACTATAAGATTATAGCAAATGATCAGAGATGTAATGGAAGCATTTGTTGTTATGAATGCCCTATACACTTTCCTCTTCAATATAAAGTTAGTATCCCCATACAATCTTAAGCAAAATAATCTCTTGGACATAAAAAAAAAGTTTGAGAAGATATCACTAATGGAGTTCACCCATAATCTATGAGCTCATGAAGCACCAAATTTAGCAATTGATTAATCAAACTTGAAAAAACAACAATAATAGTATCACACACAGAAGTATTAAATGTACCCATCTCTATGTCCATTCCATAAATATTGTAGAAAAACTCTCTAATCATAATCTCAGAAATTGCAGCATATAGATTCAAAATAAAAGACATCTCCAAAGCATCAAAATATGACTAAATTTGAGACTTCCTTTGGGACTTGAAATCAAGCATCCTCTTAACTATAATGAAGACTCTTTGATAAGACTTATACATTTTTTTAGTTACATCTAATTTGAAAGATGGTTTGTACATTATTTTTTCTTGGTGAGAGGATGAACCCTCACCTCATGTTTCTACTCTCCCATTTCCAAATTTACTTTCTTAAAATATTTTAGTACTGTCCTTGATCCTTGCCATAGCTCTCCCTTTTCTCCTAGTTGTGCTCCTTCTTCTTTCTATTAGACATCTCACAATTGAGTGCAAATTGGAAAAATAAGGACATCTATAGCTTTTATGGTTGCACCATAGTATAAAACCATAAATTTTATTTGGTGCTATATGGTTGGAACATTCTAATTATAGGGTGGATGTTCAAGGGACACTATTAAAATGTTTTACCTAAGGGGACTAGAGTTCAAGATGGACATCCTAGAGATAAGATGACCATTCATCCTAATAGGTTAAATTTTGGAACATATGTGGAAGATTACATGCCTTGAATATTTTCCAAAGTTTCAAAAATAATCAAATGATAATAAAAATTAAAAGAAGACAAAAATACTAACTACCCTATTTTACAAGCTAAGAAGAATATTTCACCTTCACTTACCTAGTTAAAATGGATCTATCATACCTACTTTTTTAGTTCACTTTGAATTGAGACTAAGTGAGATGTTGACATCATTCCATGAGTATTTGGGCATAAAATCCTTCCAATAAATCATCACAAGGTACATTCTCAAATTCCAAGGTCCTTTAGAGACCATTTGGTTCATAATCCAATTTATGGAATCAATTTTCTATGAACCCTACAAAATATTGAAATTAAAATTTTTCTAAGTGTTGGAGGTAATGGGATGTTGAATTGAGCTTCCTTCAATGATGAAACATAAAATGCCTCAAAAAATCCTTGTGAGACATATTTCTAATCTTCAGAGACCTTTGAGAATTATTTGGAGTCACATCCCAACTTTTCGGTAACTTGCAAAAAAACTTGGGATCAACGTTAGTGTCTGAATCACCATTACTGGGACCTATGAATCTTATCAAAATTATGTTATCACATGTGAAATGACTTCCTAGGGCTAGGAATAATCCTTAGTAGTAATTTTGGCACTCCAAGCTTTCGGAATTGGCACATTTGCAAGTTTTTTAAAACTTGGAAAATTGACATTTTTTGGTTAAGTATGGAATAGTTGTAAGGTCAAAACACATCTTAGCACCTTCAAATTATCTCATACACCAAGTTTGTAACATTTTACAAGTTTCTAGACTTTCATCACTTCAAAATTGCCATTTCAATTCCCTCTAGTATCAGTTTTAGCCTTTCTAGAGTTAGGATTTTGAAGGAAAAAATTATAAAAATTTTTCAAACTCCAAGGGTTGACATTGACACTGTGTTAGCATCAGTGCCAATAAGACCCATATTAGCAACATCATCATGCATTAACAAACTTTTGAGATCTCTTACCTTCATCTTAGTAGTCTTCAATGATAGTCCAGGACCCAAACAAAATCCCCAAAAGCTCCAAAATCTGACATCAGTGAAGCATTTCAAAGTTACAAAATGGCATCATTGACCTTATTGAATAGCATTTTGGTCCATTTCCAAGCTTCTCTTGTCTCTCAACATTGCCTCAACATCACCCCAACTCATTTTAGTGAGCTTAGGTGCCTTAGAAGTTATGCAATAAAACTTGGAAAAGTTTTGAAAATTTTTCTAATTATCATATTAATATTGATGTAGTGTTAGTGTTAGTAGTAGTGTCGATGCTTTTGACATTAACACCATTCATCAATGACATCTTTTCTCGGCCTCCCAAAACTTTTGGCATCATTTGGAAGCTTTTGACATTAGTTCGAAGGTAAAACAACGCCTTGGTAGTTCAAAATGGTAACTTTGGTAAAAAATTTTGAAATTTTCACATCTCTATTAATACAAAAATATTTATTACCTCTCGAAATTCAGATTTACCATTTAATGAGCATCAATTTATGATGTCTTCTTCTAGTGAAGAAAATATAACTAAGAAACCTAATTTTGATATCTTTAATGATGTATATGAATCATTGTTAGTTGATCTTACATCATGATATTTGTTTATTTAAATTTTGAGTTACCTATATTGTAATCAAAGTTTTGATTTGTAGTTAAATGATGTGATGCAAAAGCATGACATTCAAGTCATTTAGGTTTGGTATTCTTTTTGTTTTTTTCTATTTGTTGAGCTAAGCAAGATTTTGATGGTGCGAGATACCTTAGATATAGAGCCTCTTATACATAAGCATGTAGTATTGATCATTTGTAATTAAACTTTTAATTTTGACATTCAATCTAAAGAATATTCTAACGTTTCATATTTTGTAAAACTATTTGATTTTCAATTGATGTTTTAGAGAGTTGAGAAGAAATTAATTATTCTTATTGATTTCTAATGAGTGATGAAGGTACCCTTATGCTCAACCATACAAATCACAAAGCATTCATGCATGATCTGATCAAATTTTGCGAACTTTATGTTTTCTAGTACACTAGTCTTCTAGGAAGTGAACCTTGCTGTAACAATCATTCGTTGTCTTCCTAATTACACTTGTGATGTACAAAGGTATGGTTAAATGTAATTGAGGCATATGATTTTTATTGTTATGTGTTTTGTGTTCCTTGTGCTTAAAGTTGAGAAACGAAGTAATTTAATAACTAATTTAATTTAACTAGTTAACTAATCTCTAACTAGTCCTAACATAAGCATCTAGTCCCACTTTCTGTACATGTCCTAAACCCACGTATTTACTACTAGGTTACCAAGTGCTATGCTACTAGGCAAACCAGGTAATAATGCTTATGGGATTACCAAAAGTATATGTGTTTACACTCGAAGCAATCATACTTATGTGTTTAATCTATTTAACTTAATTAATTAACTAATTGCTTAAAGCCTAATTTAGCTTAATTACTTGCATAATCAATGAAAACAATAAATGCATAAATAAATCATTAATATATTATTAGTGTTGCAAGGTTTGATCAAAAGGCTCATCTTTATTGTTGTTCATACTAGTGTGGTTCAAGTAAAACAGTGCTCAAATAAAGATTCATACACTTTTTGACTCCTATTGTGGCACTTAGAGAGATATTCTAACTCTCAAATGGAAAAACTACAAGAGCTCTGCTACAACTATGACATGAATCCCCATAAACACAAATGTGAGCTCCTATTTATAGTTTTTATTACCAGGCTATGTCGATGAGGCCTTGTAGATGTAGCAAACGCTACGTTGACGTGGCCCCGTCAATAGGGAAACACCAAGTAAATGAGAACCCGTCAACGTGACACTTTGGTGCTCATCATACCCCCACGATTGAATGAAAACTAGTCCTCTAGTTTCTTTACAAAATTGAAAAGGTATGGGATTATTGATTGACTTTTGACATAAGAAACTAACTTGACAAAACTGAGTGCCTGAGTGTACAAATCAACACATTACAAAAATAGTAGTGTTCATGACATAAAATTGAACACCATGACATGATAACTCAAAACTAGACAACACATCCTCTAATGGCATGAAGGTGGTTGAGAAGATTAGATAGTCCCATGCGATGGAGGTTCCTAAGGTTCTGAAGAACCTTCGTCAACTTTGGGCACATGCAATGGCTATGGCTATCCTGTTGTGGGTGTAACCCCTAGTGGAAGGCAAAAGGCATCCAGTAATGTCTTCATCTTCTCCTCCTTACTCTAGGGATCATTCATAGTATATGTGGGACTGCCAATGTGGGCTAGAATGGGGATATCCCATGGATAGGCCATTATAGGGAATAACTCCTTAACGTTGACAAACTAGACAACGAACTGTTTGCATTCAACATCAAATGCCTTTACTCTGTTCTGTAGCTTCTGGTAGTTATTCATCCTTCTGGCCAAGTTCTTAGCAACAAATCTTTGATTAGTGTATTTTCCCTTGAGAACTTCGATTTTAGTGTTGTCCACCACAAGCTTTTGCTTGATGTCTTTGTGATGCTTAAACATGGCCTTGTACAATAAGTATGAGTTGGCCACTTGCTTCTCTAGTTTTGACTACAATCATTTGGCAGTCAACATAGCTAGATTTGCATATCAAAGATTGCCAAGCTTCATATATTCTATCATCTCCTTAATTTGCAACTTCTTCATATGGATTTCTGCCTTGTTATAGGCATCTATCCCGTCAATGATAGGCTACCACAATTCTCTTCCTTGCTAGAGTTGTTGAAGGGTTTCATTTACTTTTTCCTTCACCAATTGGATGTGCTTTTCATTATCTTCTTTCTGTAGATTGACCTGATCTCTATAATGATCCTTGACTCTCTCAAATTTTGAGAGCCTCTAATTTCCAAGCATCTACCTCTATTATAGTTTTTTGGTGAAAGGTAGGGACCTTCTCCATTAAGAGGTTTCTATTTTCAAGTACCAATATCTTTAGCTCTATGTTCACTCTAGCCAGTTGCTCTTGCTATTGATGGATAAAGTTGGTCAATTGTTGTTTATACTCATCAACATTTCATTGGTGATGGTTCTCTATGGTCAATTGTACATTCTCTTGATGGGTTTGATCCAAGGCCTTTTGAATTTTGTGCTATGTAGCCTTTGCCAAGGATCGGTAGAACACTACTATCTCCATCACACCCTCAACCCCTTTTCGTCTCATGTAAAGCTATTCAAGAGCTTCATCTCTTGTCAATGCTAGGTTGAGAAATGTAGGTTCAACAATTTGCACTCTTAATTCAACAACTTCTATAGTTAAGTGTTCATTCAGCTCCTTGACTATTTCGAGTTGCCCCTCCAAGATAATGTTTTTACCCCTTGTCTTTAGCAGTTATGATTGGGTTGCAGTAATATTATCTAGAAGATCAAAGACATCTGAAAGTGGTTGCCTAGTTTCCACCAGTTAGTCCAATAGTTCTTCATGTTGTGCTACACTTAATTTTCTACTTATGGTTCCTATGGACGTTTGCACATCTTTGAGTGCAATGATGTTTGGTACGATTACCATAGGTATGTTAAGTGTTTTGGAAATTCTATCAGTAACTACCTCTACTACTATCTCTTGCCCTTGGTGCTACATCACTAGTACTGTTGCCCCCTTACCTTCCTCCAAGTACATCAAGAAGGTCATGGCATTTTTAGAAATTTCTAGGAGTTGCTACTATTCTACGAGAGATATCGTGACCTCTCTAGTGCTAAGATTTGATCTCATGAACAACTACATTCTTTGGGGTAAGAAAATGAATCCACCTCTACCCATTAGGCTGATTGTTCAGGCCACCTCATTTAGGTGACTCATTATTGGTTGGTACATAGATGGATCCCCATCACTTTTGCTTACTTGTTGCTCTTGTTCACTCAAGAGCCATTCTTAGTATTTGTGCAACCATTGGACTATTACAATGACGTCTAGCACAGTTGTTTGAGTGGTAGGTGAAGGTGGTGGTTACTGCTCTTCTTCTTAAATGATTGTTACATGTGTTTTATCTTTAATCATTTTTTCCCAATTAGTGGTTGGGGCATACCTGACAACATCCTTTGTATAATGGACTATTCCTCCCCTCTAACAAAGTTTTCTAATGAGGCATGGAAAGGGGAATGCCTTTCTTCCACCTTCATATTCTTTAAATTGCTTATCCATCTTTAGATAGATTAGTTGTGGAAAGTTGATAGGGAATTTCCCACTTAGAGTGGTGCATGCATGGGAAAAAAAGGTAGTGATTTTGCTTGGCCTCATCATGGGATTGAGGTGGAAGGCTGCAATCTTATAGTGGATCCTTTCTATTGGTGTAAGGGTGCCAAACTCCTTACGATCAACACCATAGCACCATAGCACCATTCTTTCTTAATGCTGGGGTCCACCTACATTGGCATCTTAATGAGATTCACCCCTATTTCTAGTAACCCAAGCACTTTAGCAATGGCTTGCATAGAGTAGGACACTTAGATGTCCTTGATTTTGACCATTGAATTGGCTTGCTTGTTGTTCCAGAATAAAAATGTCTCTCCCATGTACCACTCCTCAGTGGAAGTGATAATTGGCCATATGGGAGAGCTCTTCAAGTCATCCTGTACTTCTTTAGGTGTTTGCTCTAGGAAAGGGCCAAAGTTTAACTCCTAGAATATTGTTTTTTGGACCTTCCTTGATTTGATTTGATTCAGGCAAGCTTCTATCAAGGTCAACCTCAAGGTTTTCTTGTTGATTTGGTGCATGATCCTAGTGGGAATGTTCTGTTGTTGATGCTAGTTCTGGAATTTAATGAATAGATTCCACCTTGGCCTCTTCCCTAAGAGGACCTATGGCATGGGTTTCAAGTGGTTCTTCTGGGGCCTATTCTTGGCCCCTTCTCATTCTTGGTCATTTCTCCCTTTGTTGAGATGGTTCTCCTTCCTGCATGTGCTTCCCTTTCGGTGCCATTTGCAATCACAACACATCCATGGATTAGTAGATATAATGTGTAACTTTGAATATTTTGAGTACCTTATTTCATCAGTTAGTCACACTTGGCTAATGTTGGACCATGACATATTGATATTTTATTTTTATTTTATTAATTAACTTTATTATAAGTGTCATTGGAGCTCATTGGAAGAGTTTAACTTTATAATTTGGTGTTTAAATGTTGATTTTTGAGTTAAACCTTTGTGGGAGTTAGAAAAAATGGTGAAAAATTTTCTATAAAAAATAGCACATTTGTGGCCCCCACAACTAAGAGCTTACCTTTGGTAGCTATAGGGTTGAAGAACATAGTGATTTGAATAAATGGTTAGAGTGTTATAGGCTCTAGAAATTTGAAAAACTCCTTTGGCATTTGTGAGAAAATGTAAAAATTTCAAAGTGAGGTTGTACATATATATACTATTTGTCCACTATGTTGATGGGGCTATGTATAGAGGGCCTTGTATATGCGTCTGCTTCATCGATGGGGCCCCGTATATGGAGCTTGTAGGAAAAATTTTCAACTTTGAATGTCTTAAAAAATACAAGGAATTTTTCAATGAATTTGGGATCCATGGAGTTTCAAAAAAGCCAAAAATATGATGAAACCATTGAAGAGGGTTTTGAAAGCTCAAAAATTTAAAAATTTGATGGATGTACTGACCTAAATCGTTGGTGTAAGGCTGGAAGGGAAACAGACACCGAGAGATCGTTGGGCAGGCACAGCTGACCTTGCCTTCACTTGAGGGCAAGCTGGAAAAGGGAACGAAGGCAGAGTGCCTTGGATGGTCTGCACACAAATCAACCAAGGACTTCCTCGAGTGTAAGCTACAGCTAACACTGGGGTTATCGTAAACAGGATGTAAACGGAATGTAGACAATGATACGAAATGTAAATAAAGCGTTCTGAATTATGAATAAAGCATAAACAACGTTATATTTGTAAAGCATAAATAGAACTAAACAATGTAAATGGGAGGCAATAATGAAACTGTATTATATTGTTTTTAAAAAAATGTGCACCGGTCAAAGCATAGTTGCACAAGTGTGAATGGCAAGTCAAACACCTAGCCCCAAAAAGATATGACACGATGATGCGACGATGTGAGAAGAACTTGGAAGCCAAAAATTAGATGTGTCGAGCACCCATGGATTACAAGTTCTGTCCTCCTTCAGAATTTCCAATCTCTCCAATCTTTGCCTCTTCCTCTCCCTTCTCTCTTGCTGCTTTTGCTTTGCTTCTCTTTGCCTCCTTTGCTGCCTCCCCTAGTTTGTGTGAATTGATAGGGTATTTATAGGGTTGGGCTAGGGTTTGGCTAGGGTTTTCTTTGACCAAGTTCAATGTATTTTACAATTTGTGAGTCATTCAAGCCCATAAAAAAAATACAAATTAGAAATACAAGCCCTTAAGTGATAAAAAAAAATTATAAAAAAAGATTAGCTCCAACTCTGGCCTGCTTGGAAAAATTATATTTCTTTTTTTTTTGCTGAATATTTCGCCTGATTTTACATGGGCTTTCATATCCCTTTGCCATTTTATAGATTTCTTGAAAAAGAAAATCAAGAAGGATTAACATCGCCTCGCTTGTTTAGCATCCAGCGTGACTTGCAGTGTGACCTCCAAAACTTGCAATTTTGGCCT
>MNCI01027123.1:9045-33875 GCA_015680685.1 Gnetum montanum | reverse complement strand
TTGAATCATGGACCATCGGGGGCTGTTTCGGAGGCCTCCAAGTTTGGTCATGCTGTACTCATGTTGGGCAGCAGCATGACTTAGCTTGATTCTTGTCTAAAAGTGCTAGGCCAAAATTAGTGGTGTTTCAATGGAGAATGTGGTTATTAAACAAAATATGTTAAGGAGCACATGGTTTGATGTAGAAGATGGATGTATGAAAGATTCTAATTGCAAGAATGCCTAAAGATAAGGTGCTTAATGAATCCAACCAAGAGATATGAAAGTGGATCTTCCCCATAGCAGGCACATGCCTTGTTTTGCCTTGCATAACCTCAACCTAAGGAGTCTGTGGGTCCCATAGGTGATTAATGGTTGATGGAAGTTAGGGATCAAAACCTGGAGATTTTACCTAAGAATTCAAGTATGTCAAACCAAGACACTAAATTAAGAACATGGACATCAACAGTGAAATGAGTTATGGACAACATAGACAGATGATGAAGAAGGTGAAATGGAATTTTGAATTGAGGTCATAAGAAGTCCATTATGGATTTTGTGTTTAAAATGACTTGAGAAGATCCATCCTTAGTCTAGACCAAAACCAACCTCTTTTAGTGACTTCACATCACCACTCCAAGATTGATCCATCCCCTCAAGATACAAGAGTGCTCCCAAAGAACAACCATTGTTCCATAAAGAGCAAAAAAGAGAAGCAAGAAGTGAGAGAGGGCTATAGTTAGAGGGGACCTTTAGGCATGGGTAACATGTCTTTCTAGTCCCATAACCAGTGCTTGTAGCCTATTTAGTTGTCTAAAAAATGTGTTTTGAATTTCCATTATGTTTTTTTTGTTTGTTTTTTATTCTCATTTTTTTCTTTTTGGATGGGAACCACACCATGCAAAGACTTTATTCCACTTCTTGTTATTGGTTGATATAGAATGGTAAGAAGTCTATGAAAACACTTAAGCACCCAAGTAAGTAGAAGAGTACAAAGAGTATTGAGTCCCCTTGAAGTCACACCTTGTGCAAACCTTTGAATCCTTCCTAATTTTGGAAACTACCAAGGTCACAAATTTATTAAAAGTTTATTTAATGAAAAGGAACCTCAAACTTCTGAAACAAGGAGAACCATAGATTTTGTGGATGGGTGGATGTTGTGGTCTCACTACCTATTCCATGAAAAAGAACCTGTGACTTAGCCATTAGTACAAAAATTTTTAAAATAGAAATTAGACATTAGTAAATAGAACATAAGTACAAATCACCATCAGCAATAACTACGGTACCACTGTGTCTTGTTGGCACCAAACACATTTATGAATAACAATTAGAAAATCACATGAAAAATAAAGTAAAATAACAATTTGAATCACATGAAAAATATTCAAGAAAGATTCAAATGTACTAACGATGGTGTAAAACAAAAATGGTGTAAAAATAGAAAAAAATTGTAAAAAAAATCAAAAGGTGTGAAATAAATAATTTGTAAAATCAAAAAGTGTGTAAAAAAATTAGAAAAACTAAGGAGCCACATATATGATTAGCATGGATGGCCATCTCTCCCATGACTGAGTTAGAAGGAGGAGATCCAAAAAATTGAGCGTGGTTGTTAATCCATTGACGTATTTGTTGCATTGGATTACTTTGGCTTGTGGAAAGGTTTTATCTATTGGATGTTGACCAACTACTTTTTATTTGGGCTCTTAGGTTTTTATATGATCATGGTCCCAGAAGGAAAGGTTTTGTCAATTATATAAGGCCCTTCCCACAATGTTTGGAATTTATTTTTTTGAGGTATGTGTGTGGGATTTTAGTAGAGAACCTTATCTCCTAGTTGAAATTTTACTTTTCATATGCTAGAAACATGTCATTGTTTGTTAAATTCCTTGTGTACTTCATTCAAAGATAGGGTTACCAGTCGATTTTCATCTAGCACATTTAGGTTGATTAGTCTTTCTTTTTGTGCTAGACTTAGGTTAAGATCCACATCACAAGCTGTTGAGAGTGCATAGAGCTTGGATTGAATTGGGAGTGTTAGAAGTTTTTTGTACACTAGCTTGTAGGGAGAGTAGCAAATAGGGAGTTTCCATGTTGAGTAATTGGCCCAAAGGGCATTGTTGAGTTTTGTGCTCCAGTCTCTCCTATATTTGTTGGTAGTTCTTATTAGAATCTTTGTAATCTTCCTATTAGTGATCTCTGCTTGACCATTGGCTTGGGGGTAATAGTGTGTTGTTAATTTATGTTCAACCCCCAAGTGTTGCATAAGTTTTTGAAAAGTGACACCTATAAAATGGGTTTCATTATCAGAAATTAGTGCACATAGCATCCCAAACCTATTTACAACATGTTGTTGTACAAATTAAGCAACAATGAATGATGTACAGTCAGTGATGACTATTGCTTTCGCCCACTTGGTATAGTAGTTAATGACGATGATTATATATGCCTTTCCATTGGACATGGATGTGATGGGACCCATGAAATCTATGCCCCATATATCAAAGGGTTCTAGTGGTTGAATCCACTGTTGAGGATCCTCCATTCGTGTAGTCATCCTACCATCTTGTTGACAATGCTCATAGGATTGGATAAATTGGAGGGTGTCCCTAATGATTATCGGCCAATAGTATCCTACCATTAGGATTTTTATGATTGTGTCTCCCCCAACATAGTGGTCTTCACAAGGGCCTTTGTGAGTGTCCTTGAGAATGTGTAGTTAATCTACATTAGGTACACACCAATAAACTAGGCCATTGGCACACACCTTGTAATGGTGTTTGTTGATTTCCATGAAGTGCTTAGCTTGATAAAGAAATTATTGTTTCTTTCTATGGTCCAAATCTTGTGGCATCTCTTGAGTAAGAAGATAAATAAGGATGCCATCACATCATTTTATTTCTCTAGGCATTTATTCATTTATTGTAGTGGCAAAGAGGAGTTCATCAAGAAACAAATTAGATAATGGACTTTCCTCCTCTTTGTTATCCCATCGCAATCGAGACCAGTGGCCATTGACCACATTCTCAGTCCCTTTTTGATCTACCATTGTAAGATTGAATTCTTGCAAGATCACCAGCCATTGTATGACACAGGGGTTCACCATTGGTTTATTCATGAGAAAGTAAAAGACACTATGATCAGTGTGCACATATACTTTATATCTAATCACATAGCGATTGAACTTTTTCAAAGCATACAACACTACCATCAATTCTTTTTTCATGGTAGTATAATTTAGTTGTGCACCCACAATGCCTTGACTTACAAAGTGGATGTAATATGGATGTTTCTTACCATCCAACTGCATAAGCATAGCTTCCAAGGCATAGTTAGATGCATTTTTCATGATATGGAATTGTCTAGGCTAGTCAGGTGCTCGTAGAATTAGAGTCTCTATGAGCTTCTACTTGAGAATTTGAAACACATTTTCAAATTCCTTAGTCTAGATGAAACAAGCATCTTTCTTTGTCAGCTTGACCAATGGTTTTGTGATCTTAGAGAAATTCTCTATGAATCATCAGAAGTAACTAGTGTATTGATGAGTCATGGTCTATCAAGTCCTATTATCAGACCCCTATTATCGGAACCCTGATACAAGATGCCAGGTTTGATGGGTTCCGATATCAGACCCCCGATATCGGACCTGCGTTAACTAGGTGGCTTGATAGGGCCCCATCGATGCGGCCCCGTATATGTGGCCCTATCAACACATCCATCCATGCGTTTACGTGGCCTCGTTTATGCAGTGTCTGTTCTAGCCTATAAATAAGTGTGCTTCCGCCACACTTAGGTATCTTTTTTTTAGTTCATTGTAGCAAAGCCCTTGCAGTTTTTTTCTGTAGGACTTAGACTATTTTCCCAAGTGCATGCCTACAGTGTGATGCTTGTAATTGTATGACACCTTTATTTGAGTGTGACGTACTTGGACGTGCACATGACTAGAAATAAAGATCGAGATTACTTCATCATTGCAACATTCACTTAGTTTTAATTATTTAATTGTTATTTTTATTTATTGTTTTCTTAGTTAATATTTCTTTACCATCATTTACTATTCCTATTGTTAAATGCGGAATGAGTACGACTTAATCATGAGCATTTAAGCATGACTACTTGGTAACCCAGTAGCGTACCTAGGTTGTACGCTTGGTAATCCCAGTAGTAGTCATGCACGAGGTCCAAGATGTGTACAAATGATTAAGGAACGGATGCTCATCGCACTTAGACTAGCTTAGACTTCATTTCCTATTGCTTATTAGTTTAATCAAGATTATGTTCCATTGTCTCTAGGAGTAGCACTAATTTAGGATCACATCATACGCCTCACTCTAGACTAAACCATATGTGACAAAGCAAATACTAGTCTAGGTGGAAGACAGTGAACTGCAATCAACATGTAACTATCTGGATACCGCAACTAGCCCATCTGCGGAGTTCGACTAGATCATGCATGAACGCTCGTATTTGTATGGTTGAGTGTAGGGGTCCTTCGCCACTCATCATTGGCACCGTTGCCAAGGATGGTGCTAGTTATTTAGATTAGTTATATCATACAAGATCACTATAACAAGTATTAATTATATATCCTTTAGAAAAGAAATTAAATTAAATTCAATTAAGTCACATAGGGTTCACAACAACGTCTCTCTCACAAGACTATGAAAACGCAACAACTAGTAGGGAAACTCATTGGAGAACTAACAAATAATATGATAATGATGATTGAAACACCACTAATTTCAGCCTGACACTTTGAAATGAGAACAACTCAGAGCCTTTTGAGCTTTCTGGAGGCAAAAATTTGACTAAAGTATGGAACTCACGCTGGGCTTGTCAAGCTTGGCTTGCCCTCAGCGTGTGCAACTCCAACGACTTCAAGATTAAGTCAAAGATGGTTCAATTTGAGGGTGCAAGTCATCTTCATAGGGTCACTGTTGTCCACTTCAAGTTTCAGCATTCAGGAGTTCAGATTTTGGGCCAGATTGCACAAATTTTCCTAGGTCACGCTGAGGTCACACTGGCAGCGTGAGCAACTCCAAAACAAAGTCAAAACAGTCTAACTTCCAAGGTGTAAGTCATCCTCAAGGTCCATTGATGACTACTTCAAGTCCTAGCCTCCAGAATTCCAAACTTCAAGTCTAAAATCATAAAATTTTGTCACCCACGCTAAGCTCACACTGAGGTCACGTTGACAACATGAGCCCAGGGTGAGTCACCAGAAGTGGCTTAAATCAAGGCACACCTAAGTGCAATTTTCAACATGTAGTTCATTCTCAGGGTCAACCACAGTTAGGTAATTGTTGCACTCAAAGAATAGGCTTTAAAGATCAAAAATTGGTATGAAATGTATCATTTTCATCTTACTCACGCTCAGGTCACATTGAGCTCACGTTGGCAGCGTGAGTCCAGTGTGAGTACCGATCACGCCTGGTCAAAAGCATGCCAAACACATGCTAAGGACACACCAAGACAAAATAAACTCATGCTGGAAGCTTTTGTGAAACAGAAATGCCTCAAACAGCCACAAAACCACTCACATCAGCATCTTGCAGCAGTCAATTCATGGGTTGAGAAGTTCCAAGCGAGCTAGAGTTAATTTCTCTTGTTGTATACTATCATTTTTATTGTAAAGTTTCACCATTTGTGAGCTTGTCAAGCTCTTACGTTTCAAATTGTATCTACTTCTATGGGTGTAGGCTAGCTTGTGTAAGCCAACACATGCTGTAAGATACAGTGCATCCAGTCAAGAACGTAGCCTACCTACACACGTCTAATTCACATGTAGCTATCCATCAAACACCTGTGACATGATCCATTTTTCTCTCATTTCTCAGCCGTTGATTCCATCCATGAATTCTGCACCCGAGCTTAGCCAAACCTTATAAATACCTCATCCATTCACATAAATGGGGTTGACAATTTTGAAGGTTGACGGCTTAGGGAGCATTGACTGGCAACTTTAGACACTCAGGCACACGAGATTCCTAGCATCCAAGCACCTACAAGCACATCACTCCGGGGCTTAGTGCTTAACTTGCCATCCACACATGCAACTACGCTTTGACCGGTGCACATCCTTGTTTAAGCAATATAATACAGTTTATTATTACCTTCCATTACATTGTTTGCTTTATTTTTTTATCTATTTTATGCTGTCACACTTATGCTCTATTTACATTTCGTGCATTACCAGTTATGATAATCCGAGCGCGAGCCATAGCTTATGCTTGGGGAAGTCCTTGGTTGATTTGCATGTAGATCGTCCAAGGCACTCTACCTTCATTTTCTTTTCCAACTTGCCCTCACACGAAGGCAGGGTTGACTGTGTCTCTCTGGCAATCTTTCGGTGTGTGTTTTTCCCTTCCAGCCTCATGCTGACGATTTTAGTTAGCACAGTAAATTGGTGCTAGAAGGAGGACCAACTTGTTTACCATCCCATCAAAATGTTGATCACACTACCTGTTAAATGCTGCACAGAACAGGTGCCAAACTCAAGCTGAGCTTACTCAAGCCCAACCTGCTCAAGCCCACCCTAGCTTGCTCACGTTAGATTAATCGAGTTTACAACCTTGTAAAACTCTTATGTTACGTCCAACACTTCAAAGCTCTGCAACTGCATCATTAGAACCCAAACAACGTACACACCCCCAGCTTGTCAAGCTAGCTTACTCACGTCCAGCTTGTTAAGCTAGCTTACTCACCCTCAACTTATCAAGCCAGCTTACTCATGCTTAGCCTATCAAGCCATCTTACTCACGCCCAGCCTGTCAAGCCAGCTTACTCATGCCCAACCTATCAAGCCAGCTTACTCACATCTAGCTTGTCAAGCTAGCTTACTCACACCCATCTTGTCAAGCTAGCTTAGTCACACCCAGCTTGTCAAGCCAGCTTAGTCATGCCCAACTATGGAATCTTCCCAGATCAACATAATGGCACTGCAAATCTTTGACTATGGGGTCGGGACGTCAAAACCTGTGACTGCGACAGAACCCATAACTGCCATTGAGGTAATAAATCCTCAAGATTCAACTCGCTAGTCACTTAGGCTATAGTGCAAGAACCCTACTTACGCAATCCTCACACCAGAACAATATAACTTCTTTTGTGTGAAGATTTAAGCCAACTTGCCTGTCGACCATAGAGAAAGAGAAGCAGAACTATGAGCTCATTTACAAGGGAGATCATGAGTTCACTCCCTCAGTATTTGATGTGATCCCCCATTCTAAGCCTCATCATCGACTCATATCTCAACTTCTCATGGTAAGGAATCAAACCTTACAACCACCTCCGATAGAGCCTCAGAGCGGAGATGAGGAAGATGACTTTGCAGCCCAATCTGAGCATGGGGACTCATACCATACTTTTAGTCCTCATGCCCATACAAACCCATCATTCCAAAATTTCCTAGAAGAAACCATACTTCTCCTTTATTCACAAACACTTGAGCACCAACTTCTCTACAGGGAGTACCCACTTCCATTCCCACCTTCTCCATGCCCAACATTCAATCTGGTACATCCACCTCCATCATACCTCCGTAAGTACAATCCCAACAACCCCCTCCTCAAACTAATTTACGATCAATCTTCTAACCTCAAGTAATTGGGATGCCATCATTTATACCAGCTTCCACATCCACCCACTACATACGACAAATACAAAACCATGAAGCACCTCTGATTACTTCAGCCTAACACGTTCAGGGTGTCACCTCACAACTTGTGGCTAGGTAGTGTGTTTCACCAGCTGTTTAGAAAAACCAACCTACTCACTACAATATACCACACCTTGCAATCCCATCTCTAAATGTTGCTTCACCAAAATAATCGACAATCCAATAGTCTCCCTTTCCACAAACAATGCAACAATCAAACTACTACCAATTGCAATCTACTCAACCAGCTGGTCTGCCTACCACCCAAGAGTGGGTAGACATAAAGAAAATGATGCACTCATTAACTAAGGAGTTAATGTGCCTTAAAACTACAAACACTGAGAAAGTCAAGGTGCTGGACTTCTACCAAGATGACCCAATCAACCCTTCAGTTCCACCATTAACCTTACCAAAGGGAATCTCATTACCTCAACTAACCAAGTATAATGGAGAGGGAGATCCAAACACCCATCTGGTAACATTTCGACTAGAATGTCTATTTCTTCAGGCTTGGCCTCATGTAATTCTACATGTATTTGCTATATCCTTGACAGCAAAAGCCTTAGACTGGTATTGGGCTTTACCTCGTAACTCCATATCCTCTCTAGAGGATTTGTTACATCAGTTTGTTACCTGTTTCAAATATAATTTAAAGGCTGAAGCCACACTAGATGGTCTGACTTAGATTAAACAGGCGCCATTAGAGCCAGTACAAAAAGTTATCCAAAGGTGGAGTGCAGCCCTGAATGAACTTCACGAGTCCATCCTTGAAACATATTTGCTTACCATCCTTAAGGCTACCGTGAATGACTTTGTTAAATCAAAACTTTATTATTTTAGTGCCCATACTTTGAGTCAAGAATTTGCACAAATTAAGAACCTTGAAGAGGCGGTGCAATCAAGTAATGATCTAGCTTACTTAGCCTTTAGGAGCCAACGTATGAGGAAGGATAATGATAAATCCAAAACAACGGTAGCAGCAGTGACAGAGATAGCTCGACCGAACAATTCAGGACAAAAAGGAAAACAACCCACTGCTCCAACCAATCATGAAAGAACCACATCTAAGAATACACCAGAATCTTCCTTAACTAAAACCACAAACATGGGTCACACTTGTACATTTGAATGAAAAAATCCTACCTAGTACACACCCTTGCCTATGAAGGCTTCACAATTGTTAGATCAACTTCTAAGGGTCGGGTTAATCAAACACCTTATGCTGGGTAGTTTCTTCTATAATAGTTTTGTCAATACATTATCCCACCTTCATCTTGCCTATGAAGAATGGGCCCGCTCTAATTTTAATGAGCAGGAGTTTCTAATTTTAATGAGCAGGAGTCTCTAATTTTAATGAGTGGGAGTCTCTAATTTTAATGAGCAGGAGTTTCTAATTTTAATGAGCAGGCGTTTCTAATTTTAGAAGTTGGGACCCTATTTATACATGTACCTGCATGCTTATTCCCTTTCCTTTGCAGCTTCAGTTGCCTGGCCACATTACCTAAACACACTGATGAGGGATGCAAGTCCCCAAAAATGTTTTATGTCACAACAGATGTTGTGCAATGCTTTGAGCTTTCTATTACTTTATGTCTAACAGTATTATATTTTATAGTTTCTTCAGTATTTCTCTTAGCCTCCCTGTTCTTTTCCTTGATGCACGAGATCTATTTCTAAAATTTTTAATATTTTTCTCTCTATCTCGTTGCCTTGGAATTGCAGAGCCTTGCTTAACAACATCTTTCGCTGTTCTCAAGATTTTAACCATTTTCATATTTTTTCTATTTTTGGTTAGGTTTTAATCCTTTTGCAGGTTCTTCATGGGTTTTGATCGTGTTGCAAGATTATGTAGACCACACCACTTTTCTTTTTTGATCTGTGTTTGGACAACCACCCTGCTTGCATTGGTCTTCCTGGTTGTGGTTTCTTCTAAGGATGTTTTCTTTAGTTTCCTCACAACCCTTGGCTGTTTCTTCTTTAGTGTTGTTGCAGCTCATCTATTCATTGCTGTTGAAGACTTTTGTTCGTTGCTATTTCAGCTAAACGCTTATGGACATGGCATTCTTTGGTGTCGGACCCCTCATGTCCACCATTTAAACATGAGGGTTCCCCTAAACCCTAAACACACTTCGGCTTTGCCAAAGGATTCGTTTTGTTGAATGTTTCATGTTCTCCTTTGAAATACTGTTCTATAATAGGTTTGTTAATACATCATCCCACCCCCATCTCACCTATGATGAGTGGGGTCTGCTCTAATTTTAATGAGTGGGATGTTTTTCTAATTTTAGAAGTTGGGACCCTATTTATACATGTATTAGCATGCTCATTCCCTTGCCTTTGCAGCTTTGGCTACCTGGCCATATTGCCTAAACACACTGATGAGGGGTGTAAGTCCCTGAAAATGTTTTGTGTCACAATAGACGTTGTGCAATGCTTTAAGCTTTCTATTACTTTTTGTCTAACAATTTTTATATTTTACAGTTTCTTCATTATTTCTCTCAGCCTCCCTGTTCTTTTTCTTGATGCACGAGATCTATTTCTAAACTTTCTAAAATATCTAATTTTAATGAGCAAGGAGTTTTTCTAATTTTAATGAGCAGGGCATTTTTCTAATTTTAGAAGTTGGGACCCTATTTATACATGTACTGGCATGCTCATTCCCTTGCCTTTGCAGCTTCGGTTGCCTGGCCGCATTGCCTAAACACATTGATGAGGGGTGCAAGTCCTCGAAATGTTTTGTGTAACAACAGACGTTGTGCAATGCTTTGAGCTTTCTATTACTTTCTATCTAACATTTTTTCTATTTTACAGTTTATACAATATTTTTCTCAGCCCCCTGTTCTTTTTCTTTATGCACGAGATCTATTTTCTAAAATTTCTAATGTTTTTCTCTCTATCTCATTGCCTTGGAATTGCAGAGCCTTGCTTGATAGCATCTTTCGCTATTCTCTCAATTCTAAGCATTTTCAGATTTTTTCTGTTTTTGGTTAGGTTTTAATCCTTTTGCAGGTTCTCCATGGGTTTTGATTGCATTGCAGGTTTATGTGGACCATGATGTTTCTTCTTTTTGATCCATGTCTTGACCACCGCCTTGCTTACGTTGGTCTTTTTAGTTGTGATTTCTTCTAAAGATGTTTTCTTTAGTTTTATCACCACTTCTGGCTGCTTCTGCTTTAGCATCGTTGCAGCTCATCTCTTCATTGCTGTTTCAGCCAACCGCTTGCATACATGACAATATTTAGTGTCAGACCCCTCATGTTCACCATTTAAACATGAGGGTTCCCCTAAAACCTAAACACCCTTTGGCTTTGTCAATAGATTTGACTTGTTGAATGTTTCATGTTCGCCTTTGAAATACTATTCTGTAATAGTTTTGTCAGTACATCATCCCACCCCCCATCTCGCCTATGACGAGTGAGGCCTACTCTAATTTTAATAAGTAGGACATTTTTCTAATTTTAGAAGTTGGAACCTTATTTATACATGTACTAGCATACTCATTCCTTTGCCTTTATAGCTTCGGCTGCTTGGCCACATTGCCTAAACACACTGATGAGGGGTGCAAGTCTCCAAAAATGTTTTGTGTAACAACAGACGTTGTACAATGCTTTGAGCTTTCTATTACTTTCTGTCTAACAGTTTTTCTGTTTTACAATTTGTACAGTATTTCTCTCAGCCCCTCCGTTCTTTTCCTTGATGCACGAGATCTATTTTCTAAAATTTCTAAAATTTTAAGTATCCTAATTTTAATGAGTAAGAGTTTAAATTTTTTAGAGCTTAAAATTTTAGAAATTTTTAGAAATTTTTGAAGAGATCTCGTGCGTCAAGGAAAAGAATGGGAAGGCTGAGAGAAATACTGGAGAAACTGTTAAACAAAAAAACTGTTAGACAGAAAGTAATAGGAAGCTTAAAGCATTGCACAATGTCTGTTGTTACACAAAATGTTTTCGGAAACTTGCACCCCTCATCAGTGTGTTTAGGAAATATGGCCAGACAACTGAAGTTGCAAAGGCAAGGGAATGAGCATGCCTGTACATGTATAAATAGGGTCCCAACTTATAAAATTAGAAACTCATACTCATTAAAATTAGAGCAGGCCCCACTCGTCATAGGCGAGATGGGGATGAGACGATGTACTGACAAAACTATTACAGGAAAATATTTCAAAGGCGAACATAAAACATTCAACAAATCAGATTTAATGGCAGAGCCGAAGGGTGTTTAGGGTTTAGGGGAACCCTCATGTTTAAATGGTGGACATGAGGGGTCTAACATCAAAGAATTTCATGCACGCAAATGTTCGGCTGAAATAACAATGAACAAAATTCTTTAATAGCAATGAAGAGATGAGCTGCAACGACGTTGAAGAAGAAACAGCCAGAGGTTGTGATGAAACTGAAGAAAACATCTTCAAAAGAAACCACAACCAAGAAGACCAATGTAAGTAGGGCAGTGGTCAAGACATGGATTAGAAAGAAACATGTCGTGGTCCACATAATCCTGCAACACGATCAAAACTCGTGGAGAACCTGTAAAAGGATTAAAACCCAACTAAAAATAGAAAAAAAATTTGAAAATGGTTAG
Source organism: Gnetum montanum (assembly GCA_015680685.1). Taxonomy (NCBI): domain Eukaryota; kingdom Viridiplantae; phylum Streptophyta; class Gnetopsida; order Gnetales; family Gnetaceae; genus Gnetum; species Gnetum montanum. The sequence goes on along the minus strand of MNCI01027123.1, from coordinate 21,655 downwards.
AATCCAGAGAGTAGCAAAAGACACTGTCCAGCAAGGCTCAACAATTCCAAGGTAGCGAGATAGAGAGAAAAACTTTTAGAAATTTTTGAAGAGATCTCGTGCGTCAAGGAAAAGAACGAGGAGGCTGAGAGAAATACTGGAGAAACTGTAAAATAGAAAAACTATTTGACAGAAAGTAATAGAAAGTTCAAAGTATTGCACAAAGTCTATTGTTACACAAAATGTTTTCGAGGACTTGCACCCCTCATCAGTGTGTTTAGGCAATACGACCAGGTAGCCGAAGTTGCAAAGGCAAGGGAATGAGCATGCTAGTACATGTATAAATAGGGTCCCAACTTCTAAAATTAGAAACTCCTGCACATTAAAATTAGAGCGGGCCCCACTTATCATAGGCGAGATGGGGGTAGGACGATGTACTGAAAAAACTATTACAGAACAATATTTCAAAGGCAAACATAAAACATTTAACAAATCGGATCTAATGGTAGAGTCAAAGGGTGTTTAGGGTTTAGGGTTTAGGGGAACCCTCATGTTTAAATGGTGGACATGAGGGGTTTGACACCAAAGAATGCCATGGACGTAAGCATTCGGCTGAAACAACAACGAACAAAAGTATTCAATAGCAATGAAGAGATGAGCTACAACGACGCTGAAGAAGAAATAGCCAGAGGTTGTGATGAAACTAAAGAAAACATCTTCAGAAGAAATGACAACCAAGAAGACCAACATAAGCAAGGCGATGGTCAAGACATGGATTAGAAAGAAACATGTCGTGGTTTGCATAAGCCATGCATAAGCACAACACTTGTGAACCTACTAACTCATCCAAACTAGCATAATGCTAATGAAGTGCAACATCTTTCCTTTCACAACCAATATCCTTTGATCCTATGTAAAGGCCAACATCCGTTGCTACTCTAAGACCTACCCAAAATAATGAACTTAGCATTATGGAGAGACAAATGAATCCATGCATAACTAATCATGATAAAGGATGTCGTGGTGGGCTAGACATTTGCAAAGTTCACACAACTCATACTTTGACCCACCGTACATTTAACAATCAAGTGTGTGAGCAACAACCTGTCTACAGAGTTGTCACTAAACTAGAAGACACCTAGTGACTTGAAAACAAAAGGTTAACACTATTTCACAAATGCATGAAGCCTACCTAATCGCTTATTAATTCTTGTTATGGTTAAACACTTAAGTTGTGGGGGAGATGCCCATCCTAACATTTAGGATTAATACATGTTTTTCATCTTTTTGTTTTTTATTTTTTGATCATTTTCTCATTTCTTGATATAAATTTTTCCTATCCTTTTTGAATTTTTCCACATTTTTTTTTTCATTTCCTTTATTAGTAATCTCACTTGTGAATAAAATGACATCATGTAGCCCATTGAGATGAGGTTTTCTCTAGGTTGTCAGGGTCATGAGGGACTAATTATCTGGACAGTAAGGCCACATCATCCATCCATCCATGCCATTAATAAGAGGTTCTTACCATGGTCATAATGATATTCTTTTTTCATCATCATACTAAGAATAAAGTCATAATCATTATGCCTAAATAGAAAAGTGAAGAATAAGTGGAAATTTGAAGGGTGTGACATCAAGGGGATTTTTTGATCTCTTTGACCACTTCTATATGTTCTATCATGTTGCCAAGTATGTAATTATATCCTTGTAGATCTAATGAAAAATGAAAGTAAGAGTAAAATAAGTGTTGCCTTACCATGTCATTAGAAAGACATGTTACCCATGCCTGAAGGTAGTCCTCTGGTAAGGTTGACATAGCTAAGAGTAAAATAAAAGGGCACTGAATAAATTTCTAAGGGTCCCACTACAAAGACATGTTACCCATGCTAAAAGGTTGGTAGCTTCTTAGAATTCAAAAGAAAAGTACCATGAATAAACTCCTCCCTTGGACAAAACACTAAGTGATGCTACTCCTTGCAACTATGGTAGTCTTATGGTTGTCAAACAAAGAGATGAAATAATGTGATGTCACTGGAACATGATATGACCTTAGTTTAAATCTTGGAAAGAAGGGCTAATGATTACTTAACCATGAATAACACATAATGATTCATTATGCCTATGGTAAGGCACCTCACATCCCAATTTCTGCAATCCTTTCTAAAATCCATCTCATCTCACTATTTGTATGATCATAACTTGTGGTTTTTTGTAACATGGAGTTATTTTCTTAAATTCATGATTTTAATATGTGTATTTTGTTTAACAGGTATGCATTGCATTCAACTCCTTTAGTGCCTACAGACATTGTTAGATGTGGGTATACAAGGGCATTAAGGGTAGGAGCCTTCTTTGGGGAGGACCCACTTGTATAGTTATTGTAATTGTACTTCTCTAGCACAAGCACATCATATTAAACCTTCCAATTGCATAAATGATAAACTCAAAACCTTCTCTTATCATATAATCGATTTGTTCTATACCATGAATTCAATACCCCTTTTCTTATATCCTCTAAAGCTTTTAATGCCTATGATTCCATCTTCTAACACTATCGGTGCCTAAATATGAATTCTCACTTACCTCAAAACTTTGGATTTTACATGAAACCTTTCAACTAATCACAAAGCTTTATTTTACATTTTGAATGTCCTCATAAAATGAAATTTCAAGATTCCTAATATTGACTACCTAATATTGGATGGGATTTGATATTAGATACCTGATATCGAGTCCATAAAACTCTATAAATAGGACCCTATGATGCATAAAAAATTCATTATCATCAATTGAAGCTAAGAGCTTTGCGCAACCAACTTCCACAGGTGATATGTTACTTCATACCACTCCAATTTTTGTGGTTTTTAAACCTATTTGATCCCAGAGTGTTCAATTTAGTTGGGGGAGGGTGCTTGTGTGGTAACTTGCACCAATTTTTCAAAATTTGCTATCACTCAGAAAGTATTATAAGGGTAAGAATGTTAAAAACCATAAGTATTTTAATGAACAATCAATCATATGTGTGCCAGAACCTCTAATTCTCTCACCCTAGGGATTACAATGGTCATTATAAGCCTTACATAAGGGAAAAGAAGCTAATTGCAAAGGATCATAAAAGAAGTTAACACTTTTTGGGCATTTTTCTTGAAATTTTTCTAACTCTGCAATCACATGAGCTAAGAACTTAATGGAACTAAGGTCATGGGTAAGGTATAAACCTATTGAGGATAAATGGAAAACACCTTAGCAACACTAAATCCTTGATTGATTGTAGATGGCCCCAAAAAGAGGTAGACAAGAAGGACCTTCACAAGAAGTAAGCAAATGCTCAAGAGTTGGCAAAGGCCAATTAGGAGAATAAGGCCCACTAGTCAAGCATGAAGAATAGGAGGCTCAGTCATTTAGCATTCATTAAGAGGCTTCTGCTACAAGGAAATTGGTCCAAGCAGAGGCCATAAAACCACAAGCTGAAGTGCAAGTACAATGCCTCACATTGTTCCAAGAACTTCTTTAGGCCATCCAAGAATAATGCACGTTGATCATGGTTATCATGGAAATGAAATTTGGACCATTCATGGAATTTATCCCTAAGGAGGTCATAACTCAGCTTCAAGCATCGCCTCTATGGCACATCCTCTCTAAAAGTGGGGAATGGTACCTTAGTAAGACATACCAATTTTGGCATAATAAGGAATAAGGCACCACTATCAACATTGGTGAAGCCTCTATCTCCTTTTCAATCAAGGTCATTATAGAGGCTCTAAACATACCTAATGTGGAGGCCAAGGTAGTGCATTTGTCCATAAGGTTTGATGCAGAAACTAGGAAACTATGGTTGAAGTAGGCATACAATAAAGAAAACAAAATATACAATGAGTTCACTCTAGAAGAGAGGATTTACTTCAAAATTGGCACATACCTCCTCTTCCCAACTAAAGGGCTTAACAAAATATCAACTTATGTGGCCAGAGGAAGTGCAATATTGATGGGGAAATACAATGCAAATCTTGCCTAGTTGTACTTCATGGAAATTCAAAGGTGGTTCATGGAAAGAAAGGTAGGAAAGCTAACACTTCTATTCCCTTGCCTAATTATAAAGCTATGCAAGCATGCTGAAATCCTAAGTTACACCAAAAATGCTCCAAGGAGGGCTTAGAATGCTTCTTTCTCTGAGTTGCTCAAACCAGTAGCACCAAGGAAAGACCTTAGTGATGAACAAGAACCAAAGAAGGGGCCAAAATAAGGACTAGAAAAGGATCTCAAGCAAAAACCAGTGCAATGGCAAGAGCCATAAGATCCACTGTCACTGTTGCAAGACTATAGGCTCCCAATGAGTCATATGTAGCAAATAGCTGAAACTCTTAGTTGGGGAAGCAAGGATGAATCAAACCTCTTCTGAGTCATTAATGATGCTATGTAGTTTGTAGTTTCTATCGATTGATCAAGGGGGTAAATTTCTTTGCAATCAGGAGAAGAATCCTAATGGTCATAGTAGATCTCTAGAAATGCTACATCTATTCAAGTGGTGCTCAAAATAGGAGAAGGTCTGACAATCATGGTCATGCAGTACCAAGATGTAGTAGGCGTAGCAAAAGTTATCATAGATCACATTAAAGAATCTGTTAATGTGCCCATTGTGCCCTTGGTGGACTTGACTAGAACCAAAGATACAAAAATGTTAGCTAGGACTTCAATGACTCCTACGGCCCATGAGGATGCACTTGATAGATTACTATAGACTAAACAAGTTATGATACCTCTTTTCGACATCACCAGTGATGTCACTATAGTACAATCAAACCTCATTACCACAAAATGAAAACTAGTCATGGCAAAGACTAGGCTAAAGTAGAAGTGCACAAATTGCAACAAGAGCTCATCACCTTAAGAGCTAAAAGAAGAGATCATTCCCAATTCATTATGCTTAACTAGTTGGAACAATTTTAAACAAAGTAGGTAGGTCAATTAATTGAATAGAACAAAGCTATTGAACAAGAAAAAGAGAAAGTGGTCTGGAATGCCTCAGCCATAGAAGCACAAGCATATGCCCATGCAAAGGCATTGACCGCTGCACAAGAGAAGAACAAGCAACTTACTGCTAATAATGCTAGGTTAATCACTATCAAAAAATAGAAAAACATTTTGGAAGAAAGTATCCACCAGTTAAGGGAGCAACTAGTGAGGGTCAACTAGGATACAAGTAAATTAGCTAGAGAGAATCGAATCCTCTCCATGGAGGAGGTATGTGCAATACACCAAAAATATGTAATTGAGATAAGTGTGTGGCAAAATGAGGCCAAGAAGCATGAAAAGTTGAAAGAGCACTTCCAAGACTATGTTGGCATGTCTAAATAGATTAATGAAAAAGAAATCTAGATGGTAAAGGCCTTCATCAATTCCATGTTAGCGTAGAATCCTAACTGGTAACCCATCTTGGATAGTTATGCCCTTGTCCACCAAGCAAAAGTAAAGAATAAGGACCTGCAGATTGAAGATTTTAAAGAGTACATGGCATTAGCTAATCTTTTCTATGCTAACCTTGCCATGTTAATAGTAGGTTGGCCTAGAAATGAGTTGGAACAACAAGTAGTAGCCACTTATGCCTAGTATGACAAAGAGTTTGCATATAGGAAAAATGCTCTACAAAAACTCCATGTGGAAAACTTAGAACTAAAAATAATTAAGGCTCACTACCATAGGCAAAGAGATGTAGCCTCGAACTTAGCCAAAAGATTAATAGATTATCATGAACTAAAAGAAAAGGCTAGAGCTTTCAAGGAGGAACGATGGTAGTTCACAACATGGTATGTAAAAGTAAATCAAATGTTCCAATAGCTACCATGTCTGTGGGATGTATTGGTTCTAGCACATGTTGGCTAATCAACCTAGATGGTACATGACCCAAGAATAGAGGAGGAAAAGTTGCAAGTGCTCTTAAATCATTACAAATTCCAAAATCCTCACGATAAAGGGGAGTGGCCAATGGAAGAGCCACCACCTCTAGGAAATACATGAGGTACCCCAATTTTGTTGTTTTGTTGTTTTGTCATGATGTGTTCATTTTTTTTTTTGTAAAACACCACTACAGCATGAAAGAGTCAATTTGTGTGTTTATTTAATTTAGGTAATGATCCCATACCTTCCAAATATTTTGTAAAAGAACTTGTTCCTCATTTTGTTTAACTCAAGGATGAGTTTTCATTTAGTCGTGGGGGTATGATGAGTTATGTTTTGCATGGCTGCGATATTTGGCATTTGATATTAGAGCCGCGATATCAGGGCACAACCTTTTATGTTAGGGATCCAATATTTCCCCTTCCATGCTAGCCTATAAATACAACACTTGGATGCATAGTTGGGACAAGGATAGATTCATAGATTCATATAGATTTCATGTCGACTTAAAGAAATTCTGTTAGTTTATTTTCTAGTGCATGCCTGCAATGTGATGTTAAGTGATTGTATAGAATCCTTATTCAAGTGTGGCATACTTGAACACATTACATGTTTGGCAATAAAGATTGAGATTACTTCCATCATTACAACATCCACTTATCTTTATTATTGTTTTTAATTGTTTAAATGTTTACTATTTTCCTTAATGTTGTCATTCATTACTCTTTATTATTCCTATCATTAAGCAGAATGAGTAAGACTAATCATGAGCACTTAAGTGTAATTACTTAGTAACCCAACAATGTATCATTTGGTATGCCTAGTAATGGTAACCTTGGTAATTCCATCAGTAGTTACATGAAGTCCAAGGTATGAACAGGAGGTTAGAAATGGATACTCATTGCACATAGGCTAGTTAGAATTTACTTTCCATTATTAAATAGATTAAACAATTAATTTCTTTATTATCATTAGGAGTAGCTTAGGGGCAAACAACATCAAGAATCATGTCTCACTCTGGACTAAACCATACGTGCCAAAGCTACCACTAGTCCAAGTGGGAAGATAGTGAATTGTGATCAAAACATAACAATCTAGATTCACAACTAGTCCCATTCATGGTATTCAACCAAATCATGCATGAACACTTGTGATTCATATGGTTGAACATAGAGGTACCTCATCACTCATCAGGTACTATTTGATAGTGTTGGAAAATTCTTTCATTTTCTACTCCCCTTCATATTCAAGATTTAGAACTTTCCTTTATTTGTGGTCTTTACAAATTACGATCTTCATAACCTTTTGTCTTATGAGTACCTACTTTGGTTATTGTTCCAATGATATCTTGTTAATTTACAATGTTGTCTATATATTAAATGCATATTTTACTAAGTGTAGAATTGGGTTCCTTTATGCTTTATAAGTCATCATATCTCTTGGTAAATTATCGTAACTTTCTATAATCATTGATGGCTTAAGTTAAGAAACTAATTATTGTATCTTGACTACAGAGAGTATATTCTAACATAAGGTTAAAACAAAGATGATTTTCATGCATTGCAGATAGTCAGTGAATATTTGAAGAATCAACAACTTATTAAATGTAAGGACATTGTAGATTTTAAATTAAAGAATGTTTCTTATATGCATTAAAGTGTTTTGTTATATGTTATTTTAAATTTTTTTACCTTCATGTATTATAGCATTTTTAAAATTATTTTTAGTTTAAAAGCCTTTACAATTTTTTCTATCTTTTAAGTTTTTTTATTTTTAGTTTTTGAAAATTATTTTTTTTGATTTATTAGTTTGGTTTTATACTTCAAATTTTGGTTATTTGCATAATTTTATAATAGTTTTTCTAAAAGAGTACCACAACAATATGATGCAAATGATAAAGTAAGATCAACAAAATTTTTGAAAGCTTTTTAAAAATAAAGTTTCTCCAAGCAAGGATATCATATTTATAGAGATGAAAGGATGCTACAAAAATTTGTTTCATTCCTAGACAAATACCATAACAAGTTATGCTCTCAAATATTTTACAACTTACATATGATGAAGTAGTAGAGAAAATTTAGAAATTGGATTTTAAAAAGTTATAGATGCATAAGTTATATGATGATTAGTAGAGCTGTTATGCTTTTTAGAAAAGCAGAAAAATCAGATTTAAATAATTATAAATTGATCATGATTAGTAACTTATTTGCAAAATTGTTCGATGCCATTTTGGAGAACAAATTGGGATCATGAGTAGAAGGAAATAATTTACATGTTGTTTCACAAGAAAGATATAAACAAAATGATCCATAGAAGATCATTTGGTTTCTCTTAGATATTTCTTTGACCAAACAAAGGGTAAACAAGGTAAAACATTTATTTACTTTGCAAATTTTACTAAATCATTTAACTTTGGTGTGAGAGAATAATTATGGAGCAAACTGATCAAACTTAAAGTTGATTCTAGTTTAATCAATGCTATTCAAAATTTATATAAAGAAATAATTTTTGAATTAAAAAGGAAGACATTACAAAATCTTACCAATTTTCTAGTAATATAGGAGTAGAGCAAGACTATCCTCTTTCACCAAAATTTGTTTAGCCTTTCTATTGATGAATTACAAGAGTGGATTAAATATGCATCTATAAATCGTGCTATTAAAGTAGAGCAATCATAGATACGACTTTTAATCTTTACATATGGCAAAGCACTAATACTTAATTTAGAGATAGTTTTAGAAGTAATGCTACTTCAACTACAAAAATTAAAATAAATCTTGAAAAAACAAAAGTACTAATTTTTGGAACTAAAATAAGAGATTATATGTTGGAGCTAAATAATAAAAGACTTAAGATTATACATACTTATATATATTTGGGAGTAGAATACTTTCAAACTTATACATGGAAGCATTGTATAAGACAATGAGTTACAAATGGATGAAAGGCCTTTTATATAATGAAGAAAAAATGTAGCAATTACAATATTTGTACTTGGATAATTCAAAGATATCTTTTTCAAATAGTTATCCAAACTAAAGTGCTTTACAAATGTATGATGTGAAGCCCAAGTCTTGATTACAAATCATGAGAAAAATTTAAAGAAATTGAAAAATAGTTCTCATTAAATGAATTGAAGGTAAAAACTCAAGTTTCATATGTAATACTTTTATTAAAAGCTAATTTGTTGTCATTAGAAGCTAAAATAGTGCATTATAATTAAGAAAGAAAAATAATAATAAGATCTCATGAGAGATCGAGCAGGGTCACTTTGATTTTCTTTAACCCTTCAAACCACACTAAATCCAAAATGTATGTAAGAAAAATAATTTGCTAGAAAATAGGAACACTAGATATCTTTAATTAAAACTAAAAGGAAAGAAAATTACAATTACAACAGATCCACAAACCCATAGAACAATAAAACACTCACACACTTAATGATATTGGAAAGCATGAGGCTCTACAACCCCATACATGATCGAGCTCAATGCAAGATACAATGAACTAGATCTCTTTCTTACCAAGATCCAAACACAAATAACTATGGCCAATATCACAAACACACAATTAACCACCGAGATGCACCCCGACTCTCATGCAATCTCTCTTAACTCTCTTCTACTTACAACATGCAAGAATGACTAGTATTTATCTAGAAACAAAGTTAGAACCCTAAGAAAATATTTTCCACATTAAACTTAAAATGTTTGGTTGTCTTTCATTTCTAATTAGCACTTTCATGAAAATCAAAATTGTTGCATGCAGATATTTTGTTTCATCATGTTTGCTATCTCTAATATTTTTCTAGTAAAATTGAAGCTTTTTTTTTTTGTATCTATGCCTCATTTTTCCATATTTCCAAAACTCTTTATATAACAAATTTTCAAGCTTGTTCTAAATTTATTATTCCATTAATACTATCAATACCCTAATTGTGTAGCCACAATTGCTCTTCATGGAACCATCCTTCTTGTTAAGATTTTTAGATGATATCTTGGTGTAGGGATACCTCTTCCAAACCTCTTTTCATCTCTACAAGAAGTAGACTAAAGGTTTTTTGTAGATTTGGAGATCTAGGGAGACATCTTGTTAGTAGAGGAGATGTCTTGCCTAAAGTGTAGATGTTTTCCTTGCATCCTAGGTTTGATAGAGAAACATCTTGTCAAGCCTATAAATGTTTTTTTACAGTGAAAAGTTTTGAAGTGTCAATTCTAAGATGGGAGACAACCAATAATACCAAGTTCAATGTGAAAAAGGTTTCCTTAGGATTCTATCTTTATTTCTAGATAAATACCAGTCATTCTTGCATGTTGTAAGTAAGAGAGAGTTAAGAGAGATTGCATGAGAATTGGGTGCATCTCGATGGTGAATCATGTATGTGATGTTGGTCATAGCTCTTTGTGTTTGGATCTTGGTAAGAAAGATATCTTGTTCAGTTGTACCTTGCATTGAGATTGATCATGTATATGGTTGTAGAACCTCATGCTCTACAATATTGTTGAGTATGTGAGTGTTTTGTTATTTTCCAGATTTTTGGATCTATTGTAATTGTAATCTTCTTTTTGTTTTAATAGAAGATATGTAGTTTTCTTGTTTTATAAAAAATTATTTATCTTTCATACATTTTGAATTTAGTGTTATTTGAAGGGTTAAAGCAAACTTGAGCGACCTTACTTGAGGATTGGTTTCAAAGTATAAGATTTTGGAATTTGGTTATAAATTTTTCTACTATTTCAAATGGTTCATATAAAGAAACATGTGCCTTGAACAAAGATATGAAAATCATGACATTTTCCTTTCAATTGATGGTTGAAAAATTGGATGAAATTTATTCTTAGGTAAATAGAAATGCAAGTTTGAGCCGTATTCAAACTCGTAGTGATGATGACTATTATTGTTCAAATGATGATGATGAAGTTTCTTAGCTTGATGGAGGGAGAGCAAATGAGTAGATAATTCCAGCTATGGAAGTGTAAGAACCCATCATCCTAGGGTGTTGGAAGGAAGGAATCCAATTCCTCATGTTAGAACTCTAAGAGCTCAATCACAAGCATCTTCTCATTGCAAGCTTCATGATGAAGATGAAGATAGACTTGTGAGAGCATTCAAGAATGCTACAAGACTTCCTTAAGTGGAGTTGAAGACTTTCAATGGTGTAAATAGCAATAATGCTTTTTCAAGTTGGTTAAAGACACTTTACAAGCATTTTTTTCTTGAAGAGGTACTAAATCACTTGAGGTTACTAATTACTAAATTCATATTAGAAGGTATTACTCGAACTTGGTGGGAAAAAGAGTCCCTAATTTATGTGAGGTAAAATTGTCAACCTAGCACAAATTAGTGTTTGATGAAACATAGGTTGAAATAGAAATTTGAAAAATCTAGGAAAATACAAGAGATAATCATGAAGTTTAAATTCTTTAGACAAAGAGACAAAGAAGTCAAGGAGTTTTACATTAAATTTTATGAATTGTTCCATCAAGCTAAGGTAAATTTGAATGAATATGAACATGCTTTAATCTTACTTGGAAGTCACAAGATGGTGTATTAGTAATAGTTTTCATTCTATGAGCCTCAAACCCTTGATGAGACTTTGATTTATGGTCTAGCGGCACTTATTCCAATCACCTTGTTCTACCTTACATGTTATGTGTGTTTTTGTGTTGAATTTTTATGATGAAGATTCTTAGATGTTTTTGCATGTTTGGAGGTGTTTTTGGCTTATTTTGATGAGTTTAGGAGGTTCCAAGGTATATGGGGACTTGTTGGGAGGCATCTAAAGGCTCTCAATGTCAAAACAAGCATTTTTATTTTTGGCACCTTCAAGATAGACATATCCCCAAAATGATAGATGTCTTTTCAAAGATGTCTCCCCTAAAGTGTAGATGTCTCTAGTTCATAGAAGACATCTACCAAAAATAGTAGATGTCTCTCCAGTGAGCAAGGCTTTCATAGAAGATGTCTACATGAAGTTAGAGATGACCTAGACGCATGGGGAAACTTCCAAAAATGCTTGTTCCAATTTAGAAAATAGCTAAGGCAATATGGAAATAACTAGGGAAAAGAAGAGAATACTTGGGAAACATCTAAAGAACTTAAAGTTGAGTTGAGGAAAGGTTTCTAGGATTTTTACCTTCCAACTGCTTATAAATATTGATGTAATTTACCATTGTTGAGGAAGAAAGAGTATAACCTTAACCATGAGCAAGAGATAAAGCTTGTCAGAGTTGAGGGAGGAGAGCTTGTGCAAGGAATTTGAGTGAGAGGCAAGGAATATCACTTCAAAGAGATTAAGAAAATCTCTTATAAGTGTCTTGTCTTGAGCTTGGGCTCCATTGTGAGCAATTGAGGATTGCAAGGGGACAAGTGTGGCCTCTAAGATCCTTAGGAGAGTTGTGATTTGGGCTTGGCTCTTCATCTATGCTATATTTTATATGTTTTTTGAGAATTATCTTGATATAAGGGACATTTTCTCCATTTTATTATGTTGTTCTTATTTTCTAAGATAAATATGATTGGAAGATGTTGATTGGGTCCTATTGTGATATATTGAGGTGTAATGCCCCTGCACCAGATTGGTATTGTAACGACGGAAAACGTCGGCAGCTGGAAATACCGACCGAAGTTCCGTGTACATAGCTTTAACCACGGATCCGCGCGAGGGCTAAGCTGGAAAAACGAATCCGCGGTGCCCTGAACGGTCTTGTCGATCAGACAGGGACTTACGGGT
>MNCI01027120.1:697853-732707 GCA_015680685.1 Gnetum montanum | reverse complement strand
ACAAGCCTCTGTTTAAGAGCTTGGAATGCTTGCTCACATTCCCTGGTCCACTCAAATGGCGCATCTTTCTTCGTTAACTCTACCAATGGCTTGGCAACCTTCGAGAAGTTTGCGATAAACCTTCTGTAGTAGCCAGTATGTCCAAGGAATGATCTTACGTCTTTAATGGTTTCAGGTTGTCGAGTGATTCCCTGGATGACTTTAATCTTTTCGGGGTCCACCTTGATTCCTGACTGTGAAATTTTGTGCCCCAACACTATGCCCTCTTGAACCATCAAATGGCTCTTTTGCCAGTTGAGTTTGAGGTTGGTTTCAACACATCATTTCAAGACTTGCTCTAACCGGTCGAGGGCTTGGTCAAAGCTCGTTCCATAGGTGGAGAAGTCGTCCATGAATACTTCTACTCCATTACCTATTTGTTGCTGAAAGATACTTAGAACTAAGCGTTGGAATGTGGCAGGTGCATTACATAGCCAAAAGGAATTTGCTTATATGCGAACGTTCCCCAAGGACTGGTGAACGTTGTTTTGGCCTGGTCTTCTGGTGCAATGCGTATTTGGTTGTACCCGCTATATCCATCCAGAAAACTATAGTAGCGATGCCCTGCAATAGTGTCTCAGACTTGATCCACAAATGGTAGTGGAAAGTGGTTTTTGAATGTTGCCATATTTAACAGCCTAAAATCTATACATACCCTCCATTTACCTCCCTTTTTTGGTACAATGATGAGAGAACTAACCCATTCGCTGTCAGCGATAGGGTAAATGAACCCAGCCTTGAGAAGCTGTTCAAGTTCTTCCTTAACAATTTGCTTTAGTTTCGGGTTCAGTCACCTCTGGGGTTGTTTGCGAGGTTTCATAGAAGAATCAGTATAAATCCTATGTTGGCATATCCGAGGGTCTATTCCAGTTATTTCAGGATACGACCAAGCGAAGGCGGTAGACCACTTATTTATCACCTTTAGTAAATTCTCTTTTTGTGTGGGCACGAGCTTTGCATTAATGATCACCGGTTTCCCATTTTTGAGGGTCACGTATTCCAGACCGGTGGGTAACGGTTTTAATTCTAGGGGCTCCTGTTTAAACTCTTCAGGAATCTCCAACTTCCCCCAATTAATATTTTCAGAGTTAAGGGCTGGAAGTTGGCAACAAACTTGCTCCAATAGGTCTGTGCTTTCAAGGTAAGCATTAGTTATTCCCTCAGTTAGTTCCATGCAGGTAGTTGGTTTTTCATCTTTATCAGCTATCAGCCATTGGGCATCTTCTTGTTGTGTGGCTGTTGCATATAGGCACTTTTGTATATTAATATCCTGTGCACACCGATTGCATGTAGGTAGTGTTAGACTTTGCATTACCCATGACTTCTGCACGCAATGACACCCTGTGTCACTATATGTGATGCATGGAACTCTCTTCCTCTCAGTTTTCCCATATGGATTTGTCTTTGATATTTCTAGGGAAAGATTATGAATTCCTAAGTGAGCATCGATTGTGTTTAACCATTCCCTTCCCATGATAATTGGGAAATCCCCTTTGTCATTATTGATTTAGATCACCAGGAAGTCGGTGGGGTATGACCATCCACCTACAGTTGTAACAATGTCTTCAACCTGCCCCAGAGGGATGGTGATGGACTGGTCAGCCAGCTCAAGGCGGACATTGCTCTTCTTAAGTGGAGGTAGGTTCCAGGTCTTATATAATTGTTGTGAGATTAAGTTAACCCCGGAACCCGAATCAAGGAGAGCCTTATGTGGTTCATTCCTGGCAACTTGAAGGTAAACTAGGGGGACTCTTGGATTTGATAATTTCTTGGGAAGGTGACCAACTTTGATCCAGTCAGTTACCGTATGTGTTAGCATAACCGTGTGCATCGGACGTGATTTTGCGGCTGGAAGATTTCTTGAACCTGTGTTAGGTGTAGAAGCATTAGGTGGCTCAACTGCTTGTGAGGGCGATAGCTTAGTTGGATTGTTGGTCCTAAGGAAAGATCTTTTGGGTGGACACTTATTAGAACCAACCGAGGCTGAAGGTTTAGGTGCCCTCGCAATGTTGGGTTGTTGCAGCTGAGTAGGGTTTACCCTAGGGTTTGTTGGAGCAGTTGGTGGTGCAGCGTTAGGTGCAAGAGATGCGGATGTACGTGGAGGATGTTGCGGGTACGGAACATTCTTTGAAGGAGGGGGAATCTGAAAACATTCCTGAACATGGTAGTAACCTGGAGGGCTCATGTAACTCGTAAAGTTACTTGGACAAACCGGCTACTGCACATAATAACCATGAGGGTCAGGCTACCGGTAAGGGTACTGATGCGCTAGCGGTGGCATCCCCCACGACTGTGGGTATTGCCACTGCTGGTGCTGTTCAATGGGCTGCGGAGGCATTCCACTTGGATAATATGTCAAGGGTTGGTGGAACTTCCTTGGGTTACCTTGTGGATAAGGTAACCTTCTGGGTGTTTGCCGTTGATTAAATCTTGCATTTAATGCATACACCCCAGACTCCTGCAGATGTGAGATAATTGGACAACATCCCTTAGGATGGTCATAATAGCAGACCTCACATCCACCGTCATTGTCTGAATCAGAATTTTCAGCCTCATCGGAGTTAGAGATTTTTCCCTTACCCTTGTTATGTGCAGGGTTAAAGTTTCTCCGCATGTTCTTGCCTTTATCACTACTTTGCTCATCCTTAGACTCCTCTACAATTTTCAAAACTGTTTCTATTCGTGAGTCTAAGGAATCCCACATTTGGTCTACCTTAGCCGATACCTCCGTTGTTAACTTTTGGATCGGCACGGTTTTCCTGTTCACCAACTCTTCGAGTGGTGACTCATCCTCCTCATCACAGAATTTCACTCCCTTCTTGCGAAGGGAGGGATCACGGTTGTATTCCTCCGCACTTTCTCTTTTCCGTAGCTCACCCTCTTCTTGTGCTACTTGTTCCAACAATACTTCAACTTCATGGGCTCTTAGTTGGGAGAGTCTCCCTTGGGCGTAAGTCCCAAGAGTTCTTCTCGTTTCATTTCGTAGCCCATCCACGAGGTGGCGAAGTTGATCCCGCTTAGCGTACCCATGGCCCGGGCAACGATGTAGCAATGTGTAGTAACGGGCCATGGCAGCATCCAAGGATTCATGAGCTCCTTGTTTCCAGCCTTGGATCTGCTTACGCAAGTTAGACACTCTGGAGTACGTTTGATATTTGTTGTTGAACAATTCGAGCATCGTACTCCACCTCCTGATGGTTTCCGGTTCTAAGGACCGGTACCAGCTTTCCGCTTCTTTAGTGAGTGTCCTTGGGAACAACTTGAGTTTCTGCCACTCATTGTCTATGTTCTGCAAGGCACAGGCGTCGTGGAATGCCTGTAAATGATGTTGAGGATCAGCGTTGTATCCCCCTTCAAAACGTGGGATATTATTTATATCCAAACGCTTGATCCTACTGTCTTTCAAATGCCTTGTGGGAATCCTAACTGCCTCTCTAATGTCAAGCATACTTCGGGTTGCGAATAGGGGTTCGTCATGATCATCTCTTTCATGACGTCTGTGATGTCTACGTTGTGGTTCCCTATTCTCCCTACGTCCTTGTCCTTGTCCTAACTCCTCTCGACCTTCTTGTCGAGGCATTTCATCTCTTCTACCTTTACTTTCCGCGTTATGCTCATGGTGGCTGCGCCCAGATGTGGAAGGAGAGGGTGAATGATGTGATGAAGGGGAAGAAGAAGGGGATCCATCACCATGGTGATGTTTCTTGCCTTCTCTTCGGCTGCTTCGGCCCCGATCGTTGTGACGATCAACGAGTCCGTCATTAGTGCGAGTGATTGTTCCTGCCGTGAACAGCTGGTGCTCACGGGGATCAGAGCCTGGAATATGTATCGTTGATCTAAGGCCCTGATGCCTAACCTCTTCACTAGAGTGAGGAGGAGGAACATCATTTTCTAAGAAACCCATCGTGAGGGGTTCCTCTTCTCCTATTTCACTAATGACGTGGGGAACCTTGCCCTTCAATAGTGAATGTTGGCTCTCCTGCCTTGCATCCCGAATACGTTGGGCATTTGTGGGATGATAATCCCTTGTGTCATAATCATCCAAAACGTATTCAGCAAGCAGCTCATGCATGCCATACTGTACCAAAGCACGGGAAAGCATGTTGGGAGCGGATCGATCTGGGGGTAACACGATGTTACCTTGCATGTCTCTCCACCGCAGTTGCTCATCTTGATGGAAAACAAAGGTAAAATCTGGCACATACTCATCGGGATGAGTATATGTGACTTTAGATTGTTGAGGACATGGTTGATTTCGGTTATGCGTATGATCCTGACTTTCTCCTGTATTGTCCTTAGGTGAGTTGATTGCATGAGAAGAAGCCATTTCTAATGGTGTGCTAATTTTCACCGTTATTTATGTTCTGAATTAACTGATTAACCCTAAGGTTCGTTTTAGGCTCACAACGATGTGAGTGATATCCCTTATGTTCAATTGGCGTAAAAACACTTAGTCCCCGGCAACGGCGCCAATGATGAGTGGCGAGGTACCCCTACACTCAACCATACGAATACGAGCGTGCACGCGCGATCCGGTCGAACTCCGCAGACTAAATGCCTTAACACCACAAGAAACACTTGGGGTTAATCGTTCGTTGTCTTCCCAGGCTTGCTTGTAAGTGTCACGGTGTATGGTTAAGCAAGTCTGAGGTATGTGATTTTTTTGGTATTTTTGGCTTATCTTCTATGCTACCAGGAGAAAGGGTTGAGAAAACTAAACTAACTCTAACTAAGATCTAAGTCTAAATTAACTAGCGTCAGCATCCGTTCCCACTTACCGGACACACCCTGAACTATGCAACTGCAGCTTACCAAACGCTAATCGTTACTGGGATCGCCACACGTAACGCAAGTGCTCGAAGTGGTCGTACTGAGGCACCTATTTAGCCTACGTGTGATAAGCAGCCGATTCCTTAGCCAGCCGTACACACCCGTGGGTGCTCGTAACTAAGTCGTACTTATCACACGATCTAGCCTAGCAATGAGCAGCCGATTCCTCAACTAGCCGTACACATTAGACCCGGGAGTTACCAAGCGCAGAATCCTGGAATACGCTACTGGGTTACCAAGCATCCAATGCTCGTAATTGAGTCGTACTCATGCATTGCGTCAAGCAGCCGATTCCTTGACTAGCCGTACACGTCCGTAGACGCTCGTAATCAAGTCGTACTTGAACGCACTAGGAAAGCAGGAAATAAAGCAATAAATGAAACCACGTGCTGCAAGGTTTATCCAAACAAGTTCGTCTTTATTGCCGTACACAACTTGGGTTCAGGTTACAAGCTGCTCGAATAAAGAGCCGTTCACTCTAGGACTCCTACTGTGGGCACATGGGGAAAAATTCTAGCTCTGGAGTGATCAATCTGCCAGAGCTTTGCTACACTAGCCAGGATTGGGAAATGAAGGGAGTACCACCTCTTATTTATAGAAATGGTGGCGGGACGCGATATCACGGCACATGCAAGTCGCGTCTCATCACTATTCTAGCACCAATCCATCCTAAGTGTTTTCTCCAGCTCCAATCTGTTGTTGTATGATTTCCATCTGCACACACAACACAGTCACATATTAGCAAGGGTAAATAAATCACAATGCAGTTGATACCTTGCCTCGATGTACAGTTCATTGGCTAAGTTGTGATATGGCTAATACAGATTCTGGAGATATAATACTAGTGACTACCAAAGGTGTAAGGTGTACAGGTTAGGAGAAAATTGAAAAAATTGGACCAAGACCCCCATGACTAAGAGGGATCCTCTAGTAGTAATAGAATTGACAAATATAAGGAATAAGAAAGATGGAGAAAAGAAACAATAGCAACGCCGATAAAATGGATGTCAAAGGTGGAAATGAACAAAATAAATGTTGATTGCGGAAATGCTTAAGGGAAAGAAGTTAACTGATGCACCAAGTAGGAATGTCAGTGGGTCCTCCCCAAAGTAGGCTCATGCCCTTAATGCCCTAACAATCCCACATTCAAAGAGTCTGTAGGGTCTGGAAATATCATTTGGAAGCAAGAGTTAAAGTCTTAACCACAAGAATTTACCAAAAAGAAAACAATGCATCAACCAAAATATGGACTATTGATATAATCAGCAATGAGGTGGAAAATGGAGAAAGAATGATGGAAAGAAGAGAATAGAATGAAGTCTCAAGAACAAGGTGTTGTATAGCCCCTTGTGTATTTATGGTTAATTTGACTTAGTAGATCTCATTCCAAATCCAGCCTTAAACAATCCACATTCAATGACTTCGCATTAATACACTTGGCCAATCCATCCACTTGAAGTAGCAAGAATACTTCTGCCAAAGAGTCACCACCATTCCGAGGAAATGAAAAAAGGAAAAGTAGGAAGTGACAAAGGGCCTTAGTTAGAGGGAACATATTTGTTTAGTTCCATAACCAGGGCTTGTAGCCCAGCTGGTTATTTCATCTAAGGGGTGTGCTTTGAATTCCCACTATTTTTTTTTCTTGAGAACCACACCATGCAAAGAGTTATTATTTTTATTAACTCAGCTTTCCAATATTGGAGCAATGTCAGAATGCTAAAGAGAACTCAAGAAGAAAACATCTAAGCACCCAAGAGAATGGCTAGCACCAATGCATCAAATCCCTTTGAAATCACACCCTTTTCAGTCCTTGAGTCCTTCCTCAGTTTGAGAAATACCCAATCACCGATTCATTAATAGTTTTATTGTTAAGAAAGTGACTATACAGTTCCAAGCCAAGACAGACAATAGAAATTGATGAATGCATTAATGACGTGCACTCATTGCTAGTTATACCAAAAAGAACCATACCTTAGTATCAACATTATAACTCCAAGGTAAAAACCAAACATTAGCAATCAATAGAATACAATTCATACCACCATCAGAAGCACTTATTAGGTGATGAACCTAACAAAACAAACAAACGCACAAAGAAATGAAAGAGTATAAATGATGTTGCAAAACAAAAACAAGAAAAGTTACAGAAATTTCTAAAACAAAAATGTGTAAAACAAAAACTTAAAAAGGAACTTAGGGCCTCAGTTCATTAGCAGAGGTGGCCATATCCCCCATGACTGAGTTGGAAGGGGGAGATCCAAAATAATGAGCAGGGTCGTCCTTTCTCAGAGGTATTAGGGAAACTGGTCGTTCTAAGTTCATGGAAGGGTTTTCTTTGTTGCACATTGACTAGTAATCTCTTATCAGGGCTCTTAGGTTTATATATGGTCATGGCCCCTGAAGGAAAGGTTGTATGAATAATGTAAGGTCCTTCCCACAATGTTTGAAATTTTTTGTGTTGTGGCACATGTGTGGGGTTCCAGTAGAGAACCTTATCTCTTAGTTGATACTTAACCTTTCGAATTTTCAAGTTATGATGTTGCTTGTTATATGCCTTGTGCAACTCATTTGATGATAGGGCAACTAATCAATTTTCATCTAGCATGTTTAAAGTTTCCAACCTTTGTTTTTGTGCTAGATCAAGGTCGAAGCGGAGACAAGCCATGGATAGTGTACAGAGCTCGGTTTGAATTATAGGGAGAGTAGCCTATAGGGAGTTTCCAAGTGGAGCGGTATGCCCAAAGAGCATCATTCAGTTTCTTGCTCCAATCTCACCTATACTTGCTAATTGTCCTTGTCAATATTTTAGTGATCTCCCTGTTAGTGACCTCAGCTTGTCCATTAGTTTGCGAATGATAAGGTGTAGTCAATTTATGTTCAAACCCTAAGCATTGCATTAACTTTTAAAAAGTTGCACCTGTGAAGTGTGTTACATTATCCAAGATAAGTGCACGTGGCACACCAAACCTATTTACGATTTGTTGTTGCACAAATCGTGCATCTCTAGATGATGTGCAATCTGTAATAGCAGCTACTTCAACCCATTTTGTTAGATAGTCTATGGCAACAATAATGTAAGCTTTTCCATTGGACATTGGTGTAATGTACCCCATAAAGTCTATTCCTCAAATGTCGAGGGTTCTAAAGGTTGAATCCATTGTTGCGGGCCCTCCATTCTAGCAGTCATTCCCCCATCACGTTGATAGTGCTCACAAGATTTGACAAATTGATGGGCATCCCAGAATAATGTCAGCTAGTAATATCCTGCAAGCAAGATCTTAATAGCCATTTGTCTCCCTACATAGTGACCCCCACAAGGACCCTCATGAGTGTCTTGGAGAACTCTTGGTTGGTCCACCTTGGGCACACACCATCAAACCAAGCCATCAGGACATACTTTGTAAAGTTGTCTGTTGATCTCCATGAAGTACTTAGTCCTATGAAGAAACTGTTGTTTCTTTCTAAAGTCTAGCTCCTGTGGTGTTTGTTGGGTAAGGAGATAGGAGAGAATGTTACTATACCAATTCCTTTCCATGGGTTGGTTATTTACTACACCAGTAAAGAGGGCTTCACCAAGAAAATGATCGAACATTACATATTCATCCTCTTTGTTGTCCCAGTGCAACCAAGATAAATGATCTGCAACTATGTTTTCAATGACATTTCGATCAATCATCGTTTGATCAAACTCTTGTAGGATTACCAGCCACCACATAATATGAGGGCTAATCGTTGGCTTGTTCATGAGGAACCAGATTGCACTATGATCCATGTGGATGAACACTTTGTAACCTAACACATAGTGCCTAAACTTATCTAGTGTAAACACTACAGCCATTAATTCTTTCTCGGTAGTTGTGTAGTTAAGTTATGCACCGGCGATACTCTTACTTACACAGTGAATGTAGTAAGGTAAATTTTTTGGTCATCTAACTATGTAAGTACAGCTCCTAAGGCATAATTGGATGCATCAGTCATTATATGGAATGGTCTAGACCAGTTAGGAGCTTGTAGAATGGGAGTTTCTACAAAATTTTATTTCAGGGTTTGGAATGCTCATTTACATTCCCTGGTCCATTCGAATGGCGCATCCTTCTTTGTTAGTTCTACCAATGGTTTGGCAATCTTGGAGAAGTTCTCAATGAATCTTCTATAGTAGCCAGTGTGTCCAAGGAATCACCAAATGTCTTTGACAATTTCTGCTTGACGAGTGATTCCTTGGATGACCCTAACTTTATCTGGGTCTACCTCTATTCCTGAATGTGAAATCTTATGTCCAAGTACTACACCTTCTTGGACCATCAAATGGCTTTTCTGCCAATTGAGCCTTAAGTTAGTTTTTATGCATCTTTTCAGCACTTGCTCCAATCGGTCCAAGGCTTGATCAAAGCTTGTTCCATAAGTGGAGAAGTCGTCCATAAAGACTTCCACTCGATTTNTTGACCAAGTCTTAGACACCATAGCAGGGCATCGCTATTATAGTTTTCTGGATGAATATAGTGGATACAACCAAATACAGATAGCCCTAGAAGATCAAGCCAAAACAACATTCACCAGTCCTTAGGGAATGTTTGCATATACACAAATGCCTTTTGGCTTGTGCAATGCTCCCNTGGAATATGCTTAGAACTAGGTGTTGAAACGTGGTGGGAGCATTGCACAAGCCAAAAGGCATTTGTGTATATGCAAACATTCCCTAAGGACTGGTGAATGTTGTTTTGGCTTGATCTTCTAGGGCTATCTGTATTTGGTTGTATCCACTATATTCATCCAGAAAACTATAATAGCGATGCCCTGCTATGGTGTCTAAGACTTGGTCAACGAATGGAAATAGAAAGTGATCCTTAAATGTTGCCATGTTCAGTAGCCTAAAATCTATACACACCCTCCATTTTCCTCCCTTTTTAGGCACGATCACTAGAGGACTAACCCATTTGCTATCAGCAATGGAATATATGAACCCAACGTTAAGAAGCTATTCTATTTCTTCTTTTACTACTTGCTTCAATTTTGGGTTCAATCGCCTCTGCGATTGTTTTCGAGGTTTTATGGAGGGGTCAGTGTAAATCCTATGTTAGTGATGGGATGCGATATTACATGAGCGGCAATATCGTGTACGCAATATTTTGGCCGTCGTGATATCACATCCCTCACGATATCGCATCATCCCCTGCGATATCACGTACGCAATATCGTGGTCCACCACCATATCTATAAATAAGAGGTGACACTCCCCTTATTCCTCATCCTAAGCTTAAAGTATGGAAACTCTGGCAGATTGATCACCCCAGAGATAGATTATTTTCCATGTGCCCGCAATAGGAGTCCCCAACTGAACGGATCTTTATTCGAGCAGCTTTGTACCTGAATGCAAGTTATGTACAGCAATAAAGATAAGCTTTGTGGATAAACCTTGCAGTACATGGAAAAGGTTTATTACATGTTAGTTCCTACTTGTCATTTATTACTTGCAGTAGCGCAATATGAGTATGACTTGATTACGAGCATTTACGAATGTGTACGGTTAGTCAAGGAATCGGTTGCTCATCACGATTAGTCTCTCTCACCCTTATCTTCTAGAACGCAGGATAAGTACGACTTGGTTACGAGCATTCAAGGATGTGTACAGATAGCTAAGGAATGGATGCTTATCACACTTAGGCTAGTTAAGTGCCTCAATACGACCACTTCGAGCACGTGAGTTACGTGTGGTGATCCCAATAACCATTAGCGTTTGGTAGCCATAGTTGCATAGTTCAGGGTGTGTACAGTAAGTGGGAATGGATGCTGACACTAGGTAAATTAGACTTAGTGCATTAGTTAGAGTTAGCCTTAGTTTCTCAACTCTTCTCTCGTAGCGCAGAAGACATAAAACATAAAAGACCAAAAAAATCATATACCTCAAACGTGCTTAACCATACACCGTGACACATACAAGTAAGTCTGGGAAGACAACGATTAATTAACCCCAAGTGTTCCATGGGGCATGTAGGCATTTAGTCTACAGAGTTTGATCGGATTGTGTGTGCGACACTCGTATTCATATGGTTGAGTGTAGGGATACCCACCACTCATCATTGGTGCCATTACCGGGGACTAAGTGTTTGTACGCCAAATAGAACATAAAGAAAATCATTCAAATCGTTGGGAGCCTTAACAAACCTTCAGGTTAATTAATTAGATAAGAATTATATAACGGTGAAATAGCACACCGATAGAAAATGACTTCTTCTCACAAAAGTAATTCACCACCTAAGACTAACACTAGAGACAATTACCAACATACAACACATAACCAAAACCAGCGAAGTCCTAAACAATATAAGATAGTCTATACTCATCCTGATGAACATATTCCTAACTTTACCTTTATTCTTCATCAAGATGGACAACTGCGATGGAGAGATCTGCAAGGTAACATCATGTTACCCCCAGATCGATCAGTCTCTAACATGATCTTCCGTGCCTTGGCACAGATTGACATGATAGAATTATTTGTTGAATACGTTGCTGAGCATTTTGATATGAGGAATTATCATCCCACAGACGCGCAATGTATGAGGGACTTAAGGTAGGAGAGTCAACATACACTGTTGAAGGGCAAGGTCCCGCACGTCCTTAGTGAAATAGGAGACGAGGAACCCCTCATAACGGGTTCTTTAGCAAATGATGTTCCTCCTCCTAACAATGGTGAGGAGGTAAGGCATCAGAACCTACACTCAATGATCCATAACATTGGTTCTGATCCCCATGAATGCCAACTGTTCAAGGAAGGAACAACAACTCACGCTAAGGACGGACACTTAGATCGTTATAACGATTGGGGATGAAGCAGTCGAAGAGAAGGTAAGAAACATCACCATGGTGATGGCTCCCCTTCTTCGTCTCCTTCATCTCACAACTCACCCTCTCCTTCCACATCTGGGTGCAGCCATCGTGAACATAATGGTGAGGGTAAAGGTAAGGAAGATGAGAAACCTCGACGGGAAAGATGAGACAGAGGACAAGGGTAAGGATGTAGGGAGAGTAGGAAACCAAGAAGATGTCATAGATGTCATGAAAGAGAGGATCATGACAAGCCCCTACTTGCAACCCGAAGTATGGTTGACATTACAGAGGCTGTTAGGATTCCAACAAGGCACTTAAAGGATAGTCAGATCAAGCATTTGGACATAAATAATATCCCATGTTTTCAAGGGGGATACAACGCTGATCCACAGTATCATTTACAGGCATTCCATGATGCTTGTGCCTTACAAAATATAGACAATGAGTGGTAGAAGCTTAAGTTGTTCCCAAAGACACTCATCAAAGAGGCAGAGAGTTGGTACCGATCCTTAGAACCGAAAACCATCAAGAGGTGGAGTACAATGCTTGAACTCTTTAACAATAAATATCAGACGTACTCCAGAGTGTCCAATTTGCGTACGTAGATCCAAGGCTAGAAACAAGGCGCTTATGAACCCTTGGATGCTACCATGGCCTGCTACTATACATTGTTACATCGTTGCCCGGGCCATGGGTATGCTCAGTGGGATCAACTTCGCTACATCGTGGATGAGCTAAGGCATGAAACGAGAAGAACCCTTGGGACTTATGCCCAAGGAAGACTATCACAACTTAGAGCCCAAGAGGTACAATGCTTGTTGGAACAAGTAGCGCAAGAAGAGGGTGAACTACGTAACAGGGAAAGTGTGAAAGAATACAACCGCAATCCCTCTCTTCAAAATAAGGGAGTGAAATTCTATGATGAGGAGGATGAGTCACCACTCGAAGAGTTGATGAACCGAAAAATCTTGCCGATCCAAAAATTAACAACTGAAGTATCGGCCAAGGTGGACCAAATGTGGGATTCCTTAGACTCAAGAATTGAAATAGTCTTGAAAATTGTAGAAGAGTATAAAGAGGAACGAAGTAGTGACAAAGGTAAGACAAAGTAGAGAAATTCAAGCCCTGCACATAACAAGGGTAAGGGGAAAATTCATATCTCTGATGGGGCTGTGGACTCTGACACAGATGATGATAGTGGATGTGAGATCTGCCACTATGACCATCCTAAGGGATGTTGCCTCATTATCTCACATCTACAGGAGTCTAGGGTGAATGCGCTAAATCCAAGACTCAACCAACGACAAACACCCCGAAGGCTACCTTATCCACAAGGTAACCCAAGGTAGTTCCACCAACCACTAACGTATTATCCAAGTGGAACTCCACCACAACCCATTGGATAACATCAGTAGTGGCAATACCCACAGTCATGGGAGATGCCACCGCCAACACAACAATACCCTTACCGACAGCCCGATCCTTATGGTTATTATGTGCAGCAACCGGTTTCTCTAGGTGACTCTATGGGTCATACTACTCCCAAACGTTACTACCAAGTTCAGGAATACTTCAAGAGGACTCCTTCTCCTCCATGAGACATCTCATACTTATCCCATCCTCCAACTCCATCTGCACCTCTTCCACCTATAGTTCCCATACAACCTATTCCAACAATGCAAGGGGAACTCCCTACTCAACCGCAACAACATAACACCGCGAGAGCTGTAAATATTCAACCAGGTGCTGGTTCTATCAATTGTACAAAGAGAAGGCCCTTCTTCAGAACCAGAAGCCTAGAAAAACTCTTGCAATAACAAGCGGTTGAGCCGGTGTACATGCCTCCATCATCTAACACTTCAGAGCACCCTTCAGTCCAAAATAACTATATGCATACAGTTATGTTGATACATACCATAACCGATTGGATCAAGGTAGGCCACCTTCCCAGGAAACTATCTGACCCTGGAAGCCACTTAATTTATTTGCAAATCACCAAAAATTCACCACATCAGGCTCTTCTTGACTCAGGTTCCAAAGTCAATCTAATATCATGAGAAATGTATCAAGCCTGGAACCTGCCCCAACTTAAGAAGAGTAACATCCAACTGGAGCTAGCTGACCAGTCCATTATCATTCCTTTAGGATTGGTGGAGGACATCGTCACCACTATGTGTGGGTGGTCATACCCAGCCGATTTCCTGGTGATTGAAGTTAACAACGAAGAGGGCTTCCCAATTATAATGGGAAGGCCATGGCTAAGTACAGTAGATGCATACCTAGGGATCCATGATCTTTCCTTGCAAGTATCTAAGATAAATACTTATGGAAAGATCGAGAAGAAGAAAGTTCCGTGCATCACATACAGTGACACCGAGGGTGATGACATGGAAGAGTGTTCCACATTGCTTCCATGTGAGCAGTGTGCCCAGGAAACACAAATCCAAAGGTGCCTGTATGTAGCAACCACACCAGTAGTAGACACCCCGTGGTTGACAGCTACTAGGAAGAGCAAATTAATATGCACAGAATGAACTGGGGAAAATCATGCTAACAATGAAGGCATAGATACCTTAGAATATGAACGTCGCCAACTTCCACCCCTCAACCTAAAAACATCAATGGGAAGAAGTTGGGCACTTTTACGAAATTCAAATAGACGTTCATTATTTCGGATCTCTCCCTTAGAATTCAGTCATGGGGGAGATGGCCACCTATGCTGATCTTTCAAGGCCCTCAATTATTTTTTAAGTTTTTGTTTTACACATTTTTGTTTTACATGTTTTTGTTTTACAAGTTTTTGTTTAACACATTTTTGTTTTACACATTTCTGTTTTACAAGTTTTTGTTTTCCACATTTTTGTTTTACACATTTTTGTTTTCCACATTTTTGTTTTGCACAGTTTTGTTTTGCAAATTTCTTTAACTTTTCTTCTTTTTGTTTTACAACATCGTTATACTTTTCCATTTTGTGTGTGTGTGTGTGCCATCCACCATGTAAGTTCGTCACCCAATAAGTGTCCGAAACGATGGTATGAACTATTTTTCATTGATTGCTAATGTTTGGTTTTTACCTTTAAGTTACGATGTTGACACTAAGGTATGTTCTTTTGATATGGCAGGCAATGAGTCCACTTCATCCATCCATCCATCAAAGTCTATGGTCTCTCTTGACTTGGAAATGTACAGTCCCCTTCCTAATAAGAACTTTAACAAATCGGTGACTGGGTACTTCTCAAACTAAGGAAGGAATCAAGGTTTGAAAAGGGTGTGACTTCAAGGGAACTTGATGCATTTGTGTTGGCCATTCTCTTGGGTGCTTGGATGTTTTCTTCTTGAGTTTTCTTGCCGTTCCGATGTTACCCACTTTTTGGAAGTTGAGACAATAAAAATAAAAAGTCTTTGCATGGTGTGGTTCTCATGCAAAAAAAACACAAAACACAAAAAGCAAAAAAAAAATGAAGTGAGAATTCAAAGCACACCCCTTAGATGGAATAAATTTGGGCTACAAGCACTGGTTATGGAACCAAAAGTGTTCCCTCTAATTAAGGCCCTTCTCGCTTCCCATTCTCTCCTTTGTTTCGTCGGAATGGTGGTGGCTCTTGGAGGAAGAATTCTTGTTACTCCAATGGATGGTTTGGCCAAGTGTATTGATGCGAAGTCACTAAATGTGGTTGGTTTGAGGCCGAAGCTGGAATGAGATTTGCCAAGTCCCATTAATCATGAAACACACAAGGGGCTATACACCACCTTATTCTTGGGATTCCATTCCATCCTCTTCTCTCCACCCTTCTCTCCATTATTCACCTCATTGCTGGGTGTATCATTAGTGTATATTTTAGTAGATGCATTGTTTTCTTTTTGGTAAATTCTCACAATTAAGACTTTAACTCTTGTTCCAAAGGATATTCCTAGAGCCTATGGACTCTTTGAATGTGGGTTTGTCATGGAATTAAGGGCATGAGCCTACTTTGGGGAGGAGCCACTGACATTCTTATTTGGTGCATTAGTTAAATTCTTTCCCTTAACATTTTGCAATTAATTCTTTTTTGTTCATTTCCATCTTGACATCTATTTTATCGATGTCCTAGTTGTCTCTTTTTACCTATCTCTTGTTCTTCTTCTTTCTCGATTCTTTCGCTATCAGAGGTTCGCGATTAGTCATGGGGGTACAGGGCCCACTTTTTTCAATTTTCTCCTAGCCCCGAATTTTTTGCTTTTCTTCTTAACCCCTACACCTTTGGTAGTCATCATTTATATATTCCCAAATCTGTATCAACCATACCACAACCCAGCCAATGGACTTACACCAAAGCAAGGTATAACCACATTGAAATTCATTTACCCTTGCTAATATAAGACTGTGTTGTGTGTGCAGATGGTGATCATGCAATAATGGACTAGATCTGGAGGTAGCACTTGGAATGGAGCAGTGCTGGAAGCGGCTATACAAGGAACAAGATTGATGATGCACTTACGGATGGACAATGAAAGGCACAATTTGGGCATTGGCAGCAGCAAGACTTCTTCTCTTTTCTTCTCTTCTCTTCTCTCTCCTCTTTTCTCTCAACTACCAAATGTGGCCTGATGTCAATGTAATAAGGTGTTCACCCTTGTTATCATGACCACTAGTTTTGTCAAGTCTTGTAATACTAACCTGTTCACATATCATCCCATTAGTTCCATTCCCTCAATAATCCCATACCTACCTGATATTATTGTAATGAACTCAAGGATGAGTTTTCATTTAGTCATGGGGGTATGATCGGATGCGATATCACGGTCTTCACGATATCGCATCCCTTGCGATATCACATCGTCCCCTGCGATATCACATACGCGATATTGCGGTCCACCGCCATATCTATAAATAAGAGAAGGCATTCCCCTTATTCCTCATCCTAGGCTTAAAGTAAAGAAACTCTGGCAGATTGATCACCCTAGAGATAGATTATTTTTAATGTGCCCGCAGTAGGAGTCCCTAAGTGAATGGATCTTTATTCGAGCAGCTTTGTACCTAAACACAAGTTGTGTACGGCAATAAAGACGAGCTTTGTGGATAAACCTTGCAGTACATGAAATAGGTTTATTACATGTTATTTCCTACTTGTTATTTATTACCTGCAGTAGTGTGGTATGAGTACAACTTGATTACGAGCATTTACGAATGTGTACGATTAGTCAAGGAATTGGTTGCTCATCGCGATTAGTCTCTCTCACCCTTATCTCCTAGAACGTGGGATAAGTATGACTTGGTTACGAGCATTCAAGGATGTGTACGGATAGTCGAGGAATGGATTCTTATCATGCTTAGGCTAGTTAAGTGCCTCAATACGACCAGTTCGAGCACATGTGTTACATGTGGTAATCTCAGTAACGATTAGCGTTTGGTAGCCACAGTTGCATAGTTCAGGGTGTGTACGGTAAGTGGGAAAGGATGCTGATACTAGGTAAATTAGACTTAGTGCATTAGTTAGAGTTAGCCTTAGTTTCTCAACCCTTCTCTCGTAGCGCAGAAGACATAAAACATAAAAGACCAAAAAAATCATATACCTCAGACTTGCTTAACCATACACCGTGACACATACAAGTAAGTCTAGGAAGTCAATGATTAATTAACCCCAAGTGTTCCATGGGGCGTGTAGGCATTTAGTCTACGGAGTTTGATCGGATTGTGTGTGCGACGCTCGTATTCGTATGGTTGAGTGTAGGGATACCCGCCACTCATCAACTGGCATATTCTAGGATCTATTCCAATTAATTTGGGGTATGACCAGGCAAAGGCTTTTGACCACTTGTTTATCACATTCAACAGTCTTTCTTTTTGTTTGGAAACAATTCTTGCGTTGATGATAACCGATTTTCCATTTTCTAGGGTCATATATTCTAGATCGGTGGGCAGTGGTTTCAAATCTAGGGGTTCTTGTTTAAATTTTTCAGGAATTTCCAACTTTCCCTAGTTGATGTGTTCAAGGTTAGGGCTTGGAAGTTGGTAGTGGACTTGCTCTAGTGAATCTATGCTTTCAATGTAAGCACTATTGATTCCCTCAATTAGTTCCATGCACATTAGTGAGTTGCTCTCTTGGTCAGTTATCAACCACTGGGTGTCTTCTTGTCATGTGGTTATTGCATACAGGCACCTTTGTATACTAATGTCTTGAGCATACCAGTTGCATGCAGGTAATGCTAAACTTTGCGCAAGCCATGATTTCTGCATGCAATTGTACCCTGTATCACTATATGCGATGCATGGAACCTTCTTCTTCTCAATCTTTCCAAAAGTGTTTTTCTTGGATATTTCTAGGAAAAGATCATGGATTCCTAGATGTGCATCTATAGTGCTTAGCCATGCCCTCCCCATTATTATCGAAAGTCCCCTTTACCGTTGTTTACTTGTATCACTAGAAAATCTGCTAGGTACAACCACCCACACACAGTGGTAATGATGTCCTCCACCAATCCCAAGGGAACAGTGATGGACTCGCTAGCTAGCTCTAGGCAAATATTGCTCTTCCTTAATGGAGGCAGGTTCCAGGCTTTGTACATCTCTTGCGATATTAAGTTGACTCCGGAACCTGAGTCCAGAAGAGCTTTACATGGTTCATTCCCAGTGACTTGGAGATAGATTAGGGGGCTTTCAAGATCAGAAAATTTCTTGGGAAGGTGGCCAACCTTAATCCAGTCAATAACGGCATGTGTTGACATAACCGTATGCGTTGAGCTCAGTGTTTGGTCTGAAGGGAACACTGAAGCCTTAATTGATGGAGAGGTGTTCAGAGGTTCAACTGCTTATGGTTGTGAGGGCTTGGTTGGACAGTTGGTTTTGAAGAAAGATTTTTTCTTCATAAGGTTGTCAGAACCAACTATGGTTTGAGGGTTCACAACCCTCGTGACATTGCGTTGCTACAGTTGAGTGGGGAGTTCCCTTTGCATTGCTAGAGCAGGTGGTAATGGAGCTATCGATGTGAGAGTTGCAGATGGATTTGGAGAATGGTATGTCTGTGGGTTGTCTCCCCTAGAAGAAGGAGTCCTATAATACTCCTGAGCTTGGTAGTGACGTTGTGATGTCACATGACCAACAAAGTCACATGGAGACATTGGCTGCTACACGTAATAGCCATATGGATCCGGTTGCCGGTAAGGGTATTGTTGCCTTGGTGGTGGCATTCCCCATGATTGTGGGTATTACCACTACTGGTGTTGCTCAACAAGTTATGGTGGAGTTCCACTTTGATAATACATTAATGGTTGGTGGAACTACCTTGGGTTACCTTAGGGATAAGGTAACCATTGGGGTGCTTGCTGTTTGTTAAGTCGTGGGTTGAGTGCATACACCCCAGACTCTTGCAGATGTGAGATCATTGGGCAACATCCTTTAGGATGGTCATATTGGCATATCTCACATCCACCATCATTGTCCGTATCTGAATCCACAACCTCTTCGGTGATGGCCATTTTACCCTTACCTTTGTTATGTTCATTGTCCACATCTCTCCTTTTCTTTTTGTCATAGTCACTACCTTGCTCCCTAGATTCCTCTATAATTTTAAGGACAGTTTCAAATCTACTATCTAGGAGTCCCACATTTGATCTACCTTTGCCAATACCTCTGTTGTTAATTTTTGAAGTAGCAAGGTTTTCCTATTCACCATCCCTTCGAGTGGTGACTCTTCCTCCTCCTCATAGAATCTCACTCCCCTTTTTCATAGGGAAGGATCTCGATTGTATTCTTCTGCACTTTTTCTCTTACGTAGCTCCCCTTCTTCCTTGGCTACTTACTCTAGCAATCTATGAACCTGATGAGACCTAAGCTCTAATAATCTTCCTTGGGCATATGTTCCAAGGGTTCTCCTTGTTTCATGCCTAAGTCCATCTATGAGATGGCATAGTTGATCCCGCTACGAATAACCATGGCCAGGGCAATGATGTAATAGTGCATAATAACAGCCCATGGCAACATCCAAGGATTCATGATTTCCCTACTTCCATCCTTGGATTTTCTTTCATAGGTTAGACACTTGAGAGCACGTTTGGTATTTATCATTAAACAGTTGTAACATTGTACTCCACCTTCGAATGGATTCTAGTTCTAAGGATTGGTACCATCTTTCTTCTTCTTTCACCAGTGTCCTTGGGAGCAACTTCAATTTTTGCCACTCATTTTCTATGTTTTGCAAGGTACATGCATCATGGCATGCTTGTAGGTCATTTTGAGGATTAGCGTTGTATCCCCCCTCAAACCATGGGATGTTATTCATGTCTAACCTCTTGATCCTACTATCTTTTTGGTGCCTTCTAGGAATTCTTACAGCCTCCGTCATATCTAACATGCTTCTAGTTGCAAGTAGGGATTCTTTGTGGTCATCTCGTTCATAGCGTCTGTGATGTTTACACACTTCCCTACTCTCCCTTCTCCCATGCCTTAATTCCTTCAAGTGCCCTCGTCCTCATTCTCGACTATTTTGTTGATGTTTTTCACTCTATTTACCTTTATCCTCATGGTTAGTTTCCTTATGGCTGCAGCCGGATACGGAAGGAGAGGATGATGAAGGTGAAGAAGAAGGAGAACCATTACCATGATGGTGTTTTCTACCTTCTCTTCTATGGTCTCGGCCATGATCATGATCATGATCAGAGTGTCTGCCCTTGTCATGTGTTTGTGTTTCCTCATTGAACACTTCATGTTCGCGGGGATCAGAACCAGGGTTGTGAATCGGGGACTATAGGTTCTAATACACCACCTCCTGACCATCGTTAGGAGGGGGAACATCAATTGGTGGGGAAATCGTTGAAACAAGTTCACCACCCTTAATTTTTCTCAAGACATGTGGAGCATTATGGGACCATTTACCCTTCAAAGATGTATGATATCTCTCCTGTTGCAAGTCCCTTTGACATTACGCTTCTGTGGGATGGTAGTCCCTTATGTCATGATCGCATGCAACATATTCTGCCAAGTGAGTAACTGTTACTGGGTTGCCAAGTGAGTTCATGTAATTGTTACTGGGTTGCCAAGTGAGTTCACTACTAAGTGAACCAAGTAAAACCACTACTAGGACTACCAAACGATTACACTTAAGCACTTGACATTAGTCATACTCATTCGGCTTTAATAACATGCAAGTAAAAGTAAAGTGTTAAGCTAGTAAAATAGTAGAAATTATGCTAAGTAAAACAGTAAACTAAGGAAATGCTACAATGATGGAAAATATTCTTAATCTTTATTGCCATTACAACTTATGCCCAAGTACAACTTGCTCAAATCAAGACACCGTTCAACTATGACACATCACATTATAGGTATTCACTCTTCTATCGCCAAGTCTAAGTTCAAGAAATAAAACTACAAGAGTTCTATTATGATGGTAATGAAAAGTTGTTTGATCGTGTGCCCAAGTGTCATATTTATAGGGGTGTGCACATCCCAAGACATTGTATCAACGATGACATATCATGTGTCATGACATCGTATCAATGACATCGTATCAATGACATCATTGATACGACATCATTATTATGATGTCACATTGTGATGAAATTTGATTTTATAAATCGTACTTTTATAACTAATTGTCTTAGGATCATGTAATATACAAAGTGAAAATTAACAAATGACTATGATATGATGTAGTGAGGTAAGAGAATGGAGTATCAAAATATGTCTAGAGAGAGAGATTAGAAGAGGAGAACCTTAATCATAGCCACAGGAGATCCTTGTGAAATGCATGATTAAGGTGATCCAAATACTGGTCTATTTAGAGTTTAGACCAAGTCTATACCATTAACAGTGGCACCACATTAATATGTTTCTTCTTTCATACCTCCATGAGACTATAATGACCACAGAGAATGATAATCATTCTAGGAGAAGAAGAAAGTAGTTAGAGATGTTTAAGGAAGAAATTTGGGCTTTAGTTAGAGGGGTGCCTTCACGAATGGGTAACATGTCTTTCAAGCCAGAAAACCAACGCTTATTTGCCAAGAGATCTTCAAAGAGATGTGTTTTAATTCTTGTTTTTTTTTCCTTTAAGAACCACACTTTACAAAGACTTACTTTCTTTTCCTCTGATTATAGGAGAAGTGATGATACATTTCATGAGGATTCATAGTACTTAGGAAGGGAGCCAAGAAGAGAATTCAACAAATCCTCTTAATACCACACCCTTTTTCATTTTCACTTGGTTCATTCTTGATTTGTTTGATAATGAGATCACATGTTACTTTTAGTTTTAGTGTGAAGAAACCATCATGATACCATGATACAAATCTCATTATGATACAAATGGAATGGGTGGATGTCGTGAGTTCACTGCTTGGTACCATTGGAAAACTAATAAATCCTTAAGTAGAGAGCATAATCCAAAAAAAAAGGTTGACCTATATAGATGGTTACAATCTTAACAACTAGATTTAGTAATCATTAAAATTTGCAACAATAATGGAATAAAATCAGATGTCACAAAAAATATAAAAAAAACAAAAATTTAAAGTAAAAGAAAATGTAAAGGTAAGGTAAAGTAAAATAAAATATATAAAAATATCAAAAGATAATAAAAATGGAAAACTTACAAAAAATGATATAAACAAAAAGGAATAAAAACTTTCATCCTCTTCAAGGTATTAGGATAAATGGTCTTCTCCCACATGACTAAGTTGGAAGGGGGAGATTTTGAAAATGGAGTGAGCTTAACGTTGTGTTAAGATGTTGTGGTTACAGTTGTTTACTTGGAAGTCTTTAAAGGATATTAGTTGTTGGATGTTAACTAGCATGTGCTTTTGAAGACTTGCTGGGTGGTAAATCATCATAGCCCCAAAAGGAAAAGTTGAGTATACAATGTATGATCCTTTCCATGATGTTTGAAACTTAGTTTGTTGAAGCACATGCATGGGATTCCAATAGAACTCCTTGTCTCCTAGTTGAAATGCAACTTTTCTTATTCAAGCATCATGGCATTGTTTATGGTATGTCTTATGTACTTCATTCAACATCAAAGCTACCCTTCAATTCTCATCGAGTACATTCAGAGTTATTAGTTTTTCTTTTTATGCCAAGTCAATGTTAAAGTCAAGGTCACATGTAATTGTGAGTGTATAGAGTTCAATTTGAATTAGAAGTTTGGGAAAATTTCCCTACACTAGTTCATAGGAAGAGTAACCTATAGTAAGTTTCCATGTTAAGTGATGAAACCCATAGACCATTGTTGAGTTTTGCACTCTAATCCTTCATATATCTACTTATGGTTCTTGTCAAAATCCTCATGATCTTCCTGTTAGTGACTTCAACTTATTCATTAGCTTATGGATAATAAGGAGTTGTAAGTATATGTTCCACACCTAAAAATTGCATCAACTTCTGAAATCTAGCACCTATGAAATGGGTTAAATTATCAAAAATTAATGCCCTAGGCATATCAAACCTGTTTATCACATGTTATTGAAATAATTGAACTACAATGGAAGAAGTACAGTTAGTAACAACTACAACTTCAGCCCATTTAATACAGTAGTCAACAACAACAATAATGTAAGACTTTCCATTAAACATGGAAGTGACAGATCCCATAAAATTAATTCCTCAAAGGTTAAAAGGCTTCAATGGTTGGATCCACTATTGAGACCCTTCCATCTTAGTTGTCATCATTTCATCTCATTGACATCACTGGCATGAATGGGTGAAATGATGGACATCTCTAAAGAGTGTAGACCAAAAATATGCTACCATTAGGATTTTTATGGTTATTCTTCTTTCTACATAGTGGTCTCAATAAGGACTCTCATGTGCATCCTAAAAAACTCATAGTTGATCTTCATTAAGAACACACCATCGTACCAGGCCATCTACCTAGATTTTATAGAGGTTACCCTATATGTCAAGGTAGTGTTTGACCTAGTGGAGAAATTTTTGTTTTCTCCTAAGGTCCCATTCTACAAGAGTCTCCTATGTGAGTAGATAGGAGAGGAATTCATCATATCATTTTCTGTTCGTTGGTGCTTGAACTTTGGTTACCTTAGCAAACAAAAGTTCATCTAGGAATTGGTCAAAGAAATGCTCCTCATTAATCTTATTATCCCATCTTAACTAAGATATATGGTTAGGAACTATGTTCTTGATTCCCTTTCTATCCATCATTATTAAATCAAACTCTTGTAGAATCACCAATCATTGTACAACATAGGGGCTCACTGTTGGCTTGTTCATGAGAAAGCAAATTGCACTATGATCAACATGCACAAAAATAAGGTATCTAAGAACATAGTGCTTAAATTTCTCAAGAACATACACCATCATCATGAATTCCTTTTCTATAGTGGTGTAATTAACTTGTGTACTCACAATGCTTGTATTTATAGAATGGATGTATTATGAATGTTTTTGATCATCCATTTATGTAAGCATTGCTTCCAATGAAAAATTGGATACATCTATCATGATGTAGAAAGAATTCGACTAATCAAGTATGTGTAGAATTGGTATTTCTACAAATTTTTTCTTCAAGTGCTAAAATGCTTGTTCATACTCCTTAGTCCATTCAAATGTTGCACCCTTTTTAATAAGCTTAATAGGTGGCTTGGTAATTTTTCAGAATTTTTTAATAAAATGCCTATAGTAACCAGTATGTCCAAGGAATAACCTCACATCCTTGACTATTTGGGATTATTTAATAATTCCTTAGATGATTCCTACCTTATTAGGATTCACCTTAATCAATTTTTCTAAAATTTGATCTCCTAGGACAATGTCCTCCTAGACCATTAAATAGCTCTTCTTCTAGTTGAACTGCAAGTTTATTCCCATACTTCATTTCAGCACTTGCTCAAGATATCCAAGGCTTGTTCAAAATATGCACCATAGGTGGAGAAGTCAACCATGAAGACTTCTATACCATTGCTAATTTGTCGTTGAAAGATGCTAAGGACTAAGCATTGGAAGCTTATAAGAGCATTACATAGACCAAAGGGAATCTTTTTGTATGCAAAATTTTCCCAAGGACTTGTGAACATTACTTTCACCTAGTCTTTTGAAGCAGTTTGAATCTGATTGTAGCCAATATATTTGTTTAGAAAACTATAGTAGTTGTGCTCTAAAATAGTATCCAACACCTGGTCCACATATGACAATGAAAAATGATCTTTGAAAGTGGCCATGTTTAGTAGCCTAAAGTCTATATAAACTCTCCATTGCTCCCTTTTCTTTGGTACAATAACAAGCAGGCTTACCAATTCACTTTCTATCACTAGATAAATGAACCCAATTTTGAGAAGTTTACTTTTTTAACAACTTGTTTTAGCTTTGGATTCTACCTCCTTTGCAACTTCCTCTTGGACTTTATAGTAGAGTCTATGTAGATTTGATACTAGCATATGCATAGATCTATTCCTATTATCTCATCATATGACTAGGCAAAGAATGTTGGCCATTTGTTGACTACTATTAACAACTTTTTCTTCTACTCTTTGATGAGTTAGACATTTATAATTACCAACTTCTCATTTTCTAAGAATACATAATCTAAAGATGTGAATAAGGATTTTACCTTCAAGGGCTCCTATTTAGAAGTGTTAGGGACTTCCTGTTGGTGATCGTTTGGGATCATCAACATTTTTCTTCCATCTTGTGACTACAATCATGGGAAAATGAAGGTGTTCCTTTAAACTTAAGTTTAGGTGTTTGTTGGTCTCTAGAAATACCAAGGTCCAGATACCTTCAAATAAACTCAATGGTAATAGAGCAAACTAAGTGTAAATGTGTGTTTACTATTATGAATGTTGAAATGATTGGGTTTGTGTATGAACTATAACTAGCTAATAATTCAAAAATCCAGCTAACCTTTTCGAATACTGTGAGTCATTAAAGGCTCTTATTTTGTCAAGTCACTTAGACTATATAGTCCCTATAGTATGTTGCTTAAAACAAATAAAATTTCACCAAAATGCTTAAGCACAATTTTGCAAAAATCTACTCCTAGTTTTCCTTAGAGAGAAAATTTTACAAGAAAAATAGAAATAGAGTGAGATTCTATTGTAAAAGAGAAGAAGAGAAAAAGCATATTTGTGTGAAATCTCAAACATTTAAGTGAGATAAATTAAATATGAGGAAACACTTCGAAATAAAAGCTATTCCAATTCAACCTAAAGTGTTACAAATTTTTCAAACCCTCCAAGCTCAACAAGCAATTTCGTAAAAGACACTTCTATTAAACTATCAAAATGCTTTATAAAAGACAAAATACAAGCTATTATATGGCTATTCAATAGTTTTCAAGAATTGCAATAATAGAGTTATTAGAAAAGGTATAACAATTTCAAGATTGAACATTAAGAAAAAACTTTAAAATTGAAGTTATTTCAAGTCAGCTCAAAATATCAAAGATTTTCTAGACCCTCTAGACTCAAACATGCAATTTCATAAAGACATTACTATTAAATTACTCAAGATGCTTTTCAAAGGAAAATATAAGCCCTTACATGGCTAACTAATAGAAATATAGAATTGTAAGAAAATAGAGCTATAAGAGCAATCAGAAAATCCCAAAATTAAATGCCAAGCATAGTATTCCCTAAACTATTAGCTAAGCAACTAAGATAAAATGAAAAGAAAATAACTCACAGGATCTAAACAAAGCAATTGAATTGATGACGCAATTAGCAAGACATTCTTACAAGAAATCTTCAATATGTCTTCTTCTAAGTTCCTCCCTCCCTTTATTATATCCTTGAAGCTCTTTTTACAATGGCTTCTTGGTTGATGAGTGGCGAGATACCCCTACACTCAACCATATGAATACAAGCGTAGCACGCCCGATCCGGTCGAATTTCGTAGACTAAATGCCTACACGCCCCATGTAACACTTAGGGTTAATTATTCATTGTCTTCCCAGACTTACTTGTAGTTGTCACGATGTATGGTTAAGCAAGCCTGAGATATATGATTTTTATAGTCTTTTATGTTTTATGTCTCCTATGCTAACAAGGTGAAGGGTTGAGGAACTAATTGCTAACTCTAACCAATGAACTAAGTCTAAATTACCTAGCATCAGCATCCATTCTCAGTTACCGTACACACCCTGAACCGATGCAACCGTGGTTACTGAATGCTAATCGTTGTTGGGATCCCACACGTAATGCACGTGCTCAAAGTGGTCATACTGAGGAACTTAACTAGGAGGAAAGGGTTGAGAGAATCTAATCTAGCCTAAGCACGATGAGCATTCGTTCCTTGATCATTTGTACACATCCTTAAATGCTTGTAATCAAGTCGTACTCATTCTACGTTACTAGGAGATAAGGGTGAGAGAGAAAGCAATAAATAACGTGTAATAAATAACAATAATAAAATCCTATTCCATGTACTGCAAGGTTTATCCAAGAAGCTCGTCTTTATTTCCGTACACAACTTGTGTTCAGGTTAAATGTTGCTCGAATAAAGATCCATTCACTTTAGGGCTCCTACTACGAGCGCATGGAAAATATTCTATCTCTGGAGTGATCAATCTGCTAAAGTTTCCCTACTGTTTAGCCTAGGATGAGGAAATAAGGGAGAGCCACCTCTTATTTATAGATATGATGGCGCACCGCAATATTGCGACAGATGCGATATCGCGTCCCATCATTGGTAGTTACAAACATCATGAAAAATTAAAATTAGTTACAACCACCATGGGAATTTAGTTACAACTACCATAGAAATTAAATGCTATAGTTGTCATGTGTCTTGTTCATATAGGACATTGAATAGCTGTCCTACAAATCCTCCACATTTTGAGCTCCTTCAATGATAATTACTTTCCCTTAAGAAAGCATGGTTCATTGAATTTAGTTTTAAAGATATTTAATTTCTAACCGTTGAGTAACTTCTTGTAACAGCACGCTTTTTAATGATATGATTTAATGGATCAAGCCTTAATTACTCTTTAATGAGGCTAGAATGTGGCCTCATGAATGAGCTCTACATGTTGATGTGGTAGGGTGTTGATGCGACAATGATGACGTCATGCTATGTTGAGGTGGTAGAGCTAGTTCATGAAGCTAAATTTTATCTTCATAAAATGGCTATGCATGCTGACATGGCACAGTGCTCACATCATGATGATTTCATTGACACTATCATGGCATACTCTAATGTGTTAGAGCTTACGTGATATAGCGAGTTTGTAGAGGAGGAATTTCACCCTTCAAACTAACTCAAAAAGCTAACATGGTAGTGTACCGCCTGAAATCGTCGGTCTCCGGCTGGAAGGGAAAACAGAGGTCGCGGGATCGCAGGACGCGTACAGAAGACCTTGCCTTCGCCTGAGGGCGAGCTGGAATGCGACCATGGTAGAGTACCTTGGGTGGTCCGCACGCGGATCAGACAAGGATTTCCCCGCGCGTATGCAAAATGCTAATACGCTGGGTTATGCGTAAATGATGTGCGGGCGTAAACAAGGCAACAGAACAGCGTAAAGCGTAAATGGATGCAAACAGAGCGTGAGCATAAATAGGCGTAAATAGTTCATGGGCCAAATTGACATAAAAATGTAAAAGAACTTATGCAGCAAATGTAAACAATGATATTGCAGAGTCAAAGTACAGTGCACCGGTCTAACGCAGTCATGTGGGAACACAAGGTGGACGAAAAGCCCCGGCATATACAGGGATGACTCTGGTTCGCAGGGCAGGCGGAGCGTAGAGAGTATCTGCAGCATACAAGGCTCCCAGCATAAGAGGGTTTCAGCTCTGGTGCGCAGCGTAAATGTTCTTTGGTATGCTTCAGGATTTTGCCAACCGACCTGGGTAAAGTGGAAAATCGAGATTTTTATACAGGTTGTTATGCTAGACTCGGGTTGGGCGACACGTGGCGCGTTGACCGGGTGCACACAATTTACAAATGTACAATATTACAAGTGTTGGGCGTATACGCCGTATCAGGTCGGTGTATACGCAGGGCGTATACGCTGGATGTGCTGAGCGTACGTGAACGTGGGTGAAGATGCTGAGGGTCGGGCGTATATGCTGATGGATGCTGGGCGTACACGCCGGACGTATACGCTGATGGATGTCCACTTGCTTCAATCCTTGCTCTTTGGTGTTGTCTTCATTTTGCCTTTGGAGATTCTGTCGTCGAGCGTGTGCATCTGCAGTACTAGGGCGTACACGCTGGGGTGCCGGGCGTATACGCTGTGGAGTGCCAAGCGTATACGCCTAGCGTATACGCTGTAGGTGCCAGGCGTATACACTGGGCGTATACGCTGGGGATGTACACTTAGTGAAAATGAAGCCTTTTGTCCTCCAAAGTTGCAATGTGCGACGCCAACTGTAGCCACGGTTGCCTGTGGGTCGCAGGGACCTGCTTTTTGCTGGGGAAGTACAAAGCTCAGAATTTTGTGGTGTTTCAGGTAGGAAGCTAAAGTGGGAAAGTCATTATGGCATTGATGACATGGCAAAGTGACCTTGTAGGGTTGAATTTCTACTTCACGACCTAGTTCTATGAGCTGACATGGCATAAAAGTCATGTTGATGTGGGTAGAAGATGACGTCAAAGAAGCCGTAAAACTCATCTAGATAAAAAAAAGCCTAATCTAGATGGTGATATGGCAGCTTACCATGTAGCAGAGTGGATATGTAGCAGCAAAAATCATTCTTATGAATAGGCTTGATAGCATGCTGATGTGAAGAGAAGATGACATGGAAAGCTGATGTGTGGAAAAGCTAATGTGACATCAAAAGATCAAGACGAGCTTTTAAGCACCTGAATGAGTGAATCTCATCTAGATGAGAATCTATGAATGTCCAAAAGCCATTTATCAAACCAATCCGACAAAGCTTACGAGATGTTTTTGCCTCTTATTACACACAATATTACAGCGTAGACTTTTGATCATTTATCTAATGTTTCTATACCAGATCTTAATTGAAAGAGTTTATGAGGCCAATGTATTTGTGCTAAGCTATTCGTCAAGCCATTGCATTCATAACACTCCTAATAAGTTGGATACATTGATAATGGCTTATGAAGCTTTCTTTCCTTTCTTTTTTAGGCTTAAATATATTTGCTAAGCCTTTTCTACCCTCATAATCTCAAATCCTTATTGTAAGGAGCTAATGGTCAGACCAAAAGTAAAATAAACTGCAACTAATGGGAGTGTTAGGTTAAACTGATTACAATCAAGCTTGTTTCTCATAGGGTTTTTCATGGTTAAAATAGTTTCTACTTCCATTAGCCTTAGCATAGCTCATCTCATTCTTTTTTTAATTTTAGAAATTTAATTGAATAATAGCTTATGTGCTAGAGTCAAAAAGGAACTAGAACTAAAGCTTTTGTTTTAAAGTAATAAGTTAAACTTACTTGTTCAACTAGATTTTATAATCTACAAAAGTTATCATTACAAAGATCTTTTTGAGCTTATTGCATGGGCATCTAAAAACACTTCAAAGAACATAAACCATCATTTAATGTTTAATACCTCCATAGCTCTTTTTTTTGAGAGAATTTTCGGGTTTGTATTACTAAAAGTTATGGTACATGAGTATACAATTACAAAAGAGGGGGGACATCAGGGATGGCCCACTTTGAGGGGGGGGGGACCCCGAATAACCACAAGATTCAAACTCGGAGGACTCCAAGCTTAAACACCGAACCTCAAAAACTCATAAACCTCAAAAACCCCCAACAAGGGGGGGGGCACAATCCCAACAAATAGACAAAACATAACCAAGAGGGGGGGGGGCAGCGGCAGGGGGGGCTAGTTAGGGGTGAGTCAGCAGGTGGCGGTAGGCACACCCAGGCCGTTCCAGCTCATGAAGCATGTCTAGGGTGGCACGATGCTCCTCGGTGTCCACAAAGTTCACGGCTTGTTGGAGGCCCTACATGAGAGCCTCTCTCCTGCTCCGGTCCACCGACGAGTCCCCTGCATCAGGGTGGAATCTAGCAGACGTGCATCTGATGTGTCGTCTGAGCTCCCCCCAGGAGCTCTCACAGCTAATGCCCAAAATGCTATATGGGCAGCGTCCCCCCCCCTGAGCCACTAGCGGGCATTGTGTTGATGTGCCCGGTCGAGTTGCCATTGTCGTTGCTCTTCTTCCTCTTGCAAGTGTTCCTG
Organism: Gnetum montanum; assembly: GCA_015680685.1. Lineage (NCBI taxonomy): Eukaryota > Viridiplantae > Streptophyta > Gnetopsida > Gnetales > Gnetaceae > Gnetum > Gnetum montanum. Next base: position 701,931 of record MNCI01027120.1, on the reverse strand, counting down.
CTCTTCCCGGGCCGCCGCCTCATGGGCCTGACGAGCCGCCTCCTCCTGACGCAGCTCCTCCCTAATTCGGTCCTTGAGCTCATCAGTGAGCTGGGCTCGCAAGGTCTCCATCATGAGCGTGTGCTGCCGATTTATCTGTTGTGCTTGTTCCCAAAGCTGGGCTTCGTGGTCGGCACGCCATTGAGCCAGGGTCTCGGTCCACTTAACCTCCGAAGTCTATCGCTCGGCCTCCCAAGCAGCAGCAACCGCCTGTTGCATTTCTGCCTCCCAATTTGGGGGGGCGCTGGGGGGGTCAGGCGAGGGGGTGGGATTTCGACGGGAGCGGCATCCCTAGGTGAGGTTCAAAGCAGTCTTCCGCCGTTGAGTGGCTAGGATGGGGGAAGTCGGGGGGCGGGGGGGGCATCATCGAGGCGCCCTCGGGGGGTAGAGGATGGGCCCGGAGCCCCCTGCCCCCCGTCGCCCCGCCACAAAGCTAAAATTAACCCCGAGTGGCGACCTCGTCATTTAAGGCGAAGGGTCTCAAGGAAGAACCACAGTAGGTTTACCTGGGTGCCATCCTTCAAGCACCTCAAGAAAGTGAAATGCAACCCCTGGAGCTTGGACACGTTGCCCGAATGGACGAAAAAGCATTCCACCAAGGCGGCGGAGCGAGCCTAGAGGCGCGGGAGAGAAGACCAAGGGACCTGGCGGCTCTGCGTTCTCGAGGTTAGCCCCTCGAAAAAGGTCGCAGAGTTGTGGAGGCCGGGGGAGGTTGGCAGGATGACCTCACCAGCGGCTAGGACCCCCAAATAGTTGGCCATGGCAACTTCCGTGAGACAAATTTCACGACCTTGAAAGTAGGTTTGATCATCGTGCCAGTTAGTAAAGAACGTGTTGTCAATAAGGTCAGGGTCCCCGACCAGCCTCTGCAGTAGGTCAGCCCAGCCGCACTGGCAGACCATCCGCCAGAGCTCCTCGTCATCCTGGTAGACGGCATAGTCAGGTTTGTACGTCGGCGTCGCTCCCATGGTGTCCGTAAGCTTGCGCCACGCTCGGCAGGTCCGCTGGATAAGTCGTTGGGGGGGTTGCAGCCTGCGCAAAGACCGTGCAATTTGGCACCTTCTAGGTGTGCCATAACAGTAGCGCCGACCAGGAGTCACCATTAAATTGCTGCGGGGGGGGGGGGGCGGGGCATTCTGCATACGTGCCAAGTGGCGATCATGCAAGGGCATTCGTAAATGAAGTGGGTGAGCGTTTCAAAGCTAGTTCCGCAGCGCGGACACGTGGTGTCGTGCGTGATGCCACGCTGCTGTAGTACGGCACACATGGGGAGCACTGCAAATTTTAGCAGCCAGAGAAACATTTTGACTTTCTCGGGCAGCCGCCCACGCCAGATCTCCTGCCAGCCGTCTTTCGGGGGATATTTTTGGGTCAGGATGGCACGTGGCTCGAGGTGGATCCAGCCCAGGCGCAGCATCTCCCGCACGTGCCGACAAATGGTCTACCAACGTGGGGATTGTGTGGTCTAGGCAGCCAAAGCGTGTATTTTCGGTGGGCGATGCGGGCCCACAAGCCGCATGCACGAGTGAGCCGGTGGATGAGTCGTTGCTGCCCCAGCATGCATTCATCTTCAAAAGTCATGACCCCCAAACCTCTCACCTTACGAGGATGGGCCATGTGGTGCCAGTTGACCAGATGGAGCTTGCTCCCCCCTTTGCCCCCCCGTCAAATGAAGCAGCGGATCATAGCGTTGATCTAGTTAATGATGGCCACGGGGGGCGTGGCAATTGCCACCACAAAGCGCATAGTGGCCGTAAGGATCCCGGTAGCCACGAGGAGGCGGCCCTTACGTGTGAGAAAACGGTTTGCCCAGTGATTTATGCACTTCTCAAGCTTGGCCAGGAGGGGAGTCCAAGTATTGTTCCATCCCCATTGGAACGGTGGGATACCAAGGTAGGTATCGGTGATTTTCCCGGGTTGAATGTTCAGGATTTGTGTAACCCGGTGCTGCACCTGCAGGTCCACATTGATGAAGTACGCCGCCGACTTTGTGCGGTTGATTTCCAAACCAAATTCGGCGGCCAATCTGGTCAGGGCCAAGTTGATACACCGTGCCTGCGGGACCGCTGCCCGGCTAAGAAGCATGGTATCATCAGCATAGTGTTCAACACGGAAATCCATCCCCGCAATGTCCAAGCCCTCCACACCCGAGGTGCAGCAGTAATATTGCATGAGGTCCATGGCAATGATAAAAAGCAAGGGGGACAGGGGGTCGCCTTGCCGCAAACCTCTACTAGGGGAGGAAAAACCCCACAACCGCCCCCCCACGTCAAAGGAGAACCCTGCAAAGGACTGGATATGCAGACATAATTGGATAAAACCAGGGTCAAAGCCTTTCTTATGCATGATGTCGTGTAGGGCATTCCAGCTAAGCGTGTCGTATGCCTTCGCTATGTCTAGCTTGAGACATAGACCAGGAAATCCCATAGTACGGAGGGAATGAAGGACCTCTTGCATAAGAAGAACCTGATCCTGAAGGGTCCTACCATGAACGAAGCCTGCCTGATTACGTCCAACCAACTTAGGCAAGAAGGGTCCCAGACGATTGACCAAGAGTTTGGAGAAGACACGAATGAGAACATTGCACACACCAATGGGACGAAAGTGCTCTGGGCGGTGTGCATTCAACTGTTTTGGGATGCAGATGATGCACGAGCAGTTGAGTTCACGCCATACTTATCGTCTGGCTAGCATGACGTTGAAAGCATCCAAAAAATTGGGTCCCACAATATCCAAGAAAGCTCTGAAGAACTCCAGTGACCAGCCGTCCGGTCCAGGCGCTTTACCTCCCGGCATGTTGTTGATGGTGTTGGTCAATTCTGTCTTAGAGAAGGGGGCCAGAAGATGCTGATTGTCCGCAGCAGTGAGCACCTTTGCAACATGGACGGAGATGGGCTAGGTGGGTTGGTTGGTCCAAATGCGCCCCCAATAATGTGAGAGCTCATTGGCGATCCCCTACGGGTCATCAACCACCACCCCAGCCTAAGTACGGAGGCCACCGATGTGGGTTTTGCCACGCGTATTAGCCATGGCAAAGAAGAATTTCGTATGTCGGTCCCCCTCGTGGAGCCATCTAATCCGGGATCGCTGCCGCCAATAGGTCTCCTCCTCGTGGTCTAGACTCTGGAGTTGACGGAGAAGGTGCATCTCCTTCGTGTGCATGTCCTTCCCAGTCTCTTGTTGCGCCTGGATGTGTCCGAGCCGCTCCCAAACCATCTTGTGGCCAGCACGAAACGAAAAATTCTCCCCCACCGGGAGGGCCCGGATGGCCCACTTGAGCCGAAGGAGAGCTTCTTTGAGGAAGGTCAGAGGGTCCATCCGACCCGGCTAGTAATCGGCCCAGATGTCCTCCACCAGGGGGCGAAGCCACGGTTTGGTAAGCCATGTGGTCTTGAACCGAAATGGGCGTGGGGCCTGGGGTTGAGGTGGGCCAATGGACACAACCAGTGAGCGATGGTCAGAAGCAGCCCGCTCCTGCCCGGTCACGTTGATGGTGGTGCCGAGGAGGAGAGCAAAGCTAACACAAACGCGATCAATGCGGGTGAGGACACGGTGCACCCCTTTCCGTCGGTTGCTCCAGGTGAAGGTGTGAGTGTGTACGGGGGGGCAGTGGAGGGGGCCTTATGGGGGGCAGAGGGGGGGCGTGGGTGTGTGTGAGGGGGCGTGGGGGGGGGGGTTGGTGGTTGGGCGGGGGGCACAGTCGTCCCTTACGGCCCATGGTGACCCAGTTGCCCTCCTCGAAAAGCTGGCAGACCGGGTTATTCGATCGGGGCCTGCGAAACCGGCAGTCTGCCTCGCGATGGCCCGGCTTACCACAGCATCCGCACCCGTCTGGCTGGTCCGTTCGGGGGGTCGTGCCATGCATCGTCTGGTCCCAAGTGTCCATGTTTTCATAGGTAATTTGGAGGGATTCCTCCCCCCTTGGGAGTTCCAAGACGACCTCCCGGACGAGGTCGATCGTCGCCAGGTTTCACCAGACACAGAAACGGGCAAAGCCCATCCGTTCCAGTGACCTCGTGACCCTGTCAAAGGCGATGAA
>MNCI01027120.1:684957-697746 GCA_015680685.1 Gnetum montanum | reverse complement strand
GGGGGTCAATGCGAGACCACGGGCCCCATAGAACCAAGGCCCGTCGAGAAGAACGGAATCGCGGGCCTGCAAGGAGGGGAGGACAAAGAGGAGAAGATCCTCCAAGAGGCTCCAGACTGTAACGTTCTTGATTTTCCACTGCTCCTTGACCCAACGGCGTATCAGGTCAAGCCAAGGATGGCTCCCCCGGGAGATGAAACGGCCAATGAGGCTCCGTTCCATGGTACGAATGCCTTCGGTAGGGGGGTGGCGGATGCAAAGGCGTAGGGTGTTGTTGGAACAGGAATGAGCCGCGATGGTGCTGCCAGTTGCTGCGGCCGCCATGGTTGCTGCTGCCGCAATGGCAGTCATCGCCGGGGTCGCGGTCCCAGAGGTCGTTGCCTCCATAGCTCTTTAGCTTAGGAACCCTCTCTTGTTTTAGCATGGAATCTCCTTTCAATCTTAGGCTCTTCTTTCTTTTCAGTAATAATTTACTTTTGATGCTACAACCTTATAAAGTTTGCTCCATGAAATGGCTAGAAATGTAATAGCACTTCCAACTCTCTCCAATCTATCTCTAATTTTTTTATGTGCTCAACTTTGGGGAGTTAGCTCCTTATTTACTCCATCCCATCAATCTTATTTTTATATGCACTTATGAGGATCTCTAGTAGTTCCATGTACATTGTAAAACTAGAGCAATTGTTTGTAGTCAATCATTGGGTGCCTTCCTATTTTGTGGTAATTGTGTACAAGAACCTTTGAATACTAGTGGTTTCAACACACATCTTACATCTTGTAATAGATGTACTTTTGATTGTTCATATTTTCTACATGTAGTTGTACCTTGTGTCACTATATGTGATGCATGGAACTTTCTTCTTCTCTATTTTGCCAAACTCATTCTCCATATATATTTTCAAGGAGAGGTCTTTGATTTCTAGCTTAGTATCAATGGTACTTAGCCAAGGCCTCCTCATAATAATTAGGAAGTTCCTCTTACAATTGTTCACATGGATCACTAGGAAGTCTATTGGATATGAGCACCTACTAACAATAATCACAATATCCTCTACTAATCTCAACAAAACAGTAATGGATTGATCCACAAGCTCTAACATGATATTGTAATTCTTTAGTGAAGGCAAATTCCAAGTTTTTCCCATCTCTTGAAAGATTAAATTTACATAAGGACCTAAGTCTAATAGAACCTTGCACGGATCATTCCTTACAACCTACAAATAAATCAAAGGGCTTTCAAGGTTAGTTATCTTCTTGGGAATGTGTCCTACTTTTATCCAATCTATAACTACATAAGTTAACATGATTATTTGAACATTTTGGGGTCTTTGATTTGAAGGAGACTCAGTAGGCATTCCTTGAGCAATTTGAGAGAAGTCCATAGCCACATATGCTTTTGATCATTTAAATGGACTATTAGGCTTGAAAATGACCTTTTAAAGACTTAACACTTAGAACCACTTGAGTTATCATCCACTTATAAGTTTACTACTCTTATGGCATTGCATTGTTGGGGTTGTGAAGATATTTCACCTTGCATAAGTGGTACAAGTGGCAAGGGAGTGGAGTTATGAGATGCATGGTATTGTTGAGGGTAATGAAGAGTGTATGTGGAAGGAGATTTGGCACATGGAGTGATAGGTTAATGATATTCAAGAGGATAGTAATGATGGGAAGAAGTGTGGATCATAAAACCACTTGGTAACATAGGTTGTTGGACATAACAATGATATGGATTTGGTTGACAATAAGGGTATTGCTGCCTTGGTGGTGACATCCCTCACAGTTATGGGTTTTGCCACTAATGATAGTAATCCTAAGGTTGATGTGGCATTCCACTTGGATAGTACTACTATTGGTAGAATTGTTACCAATCGTTACCTTGAGGATATGACAACCTCCTAAGTGGTTATCTCTTAACAAGCTTTGGATTTAAGGCATAGATCCGATATTCTTGTAAGTATGATAGAATTGGTCAACATCCCTTAGAATGATTGTATTGGCAAATGTATCATCCTTCATTATCTATCTAAATTTACAAACTCATCCATTGATGTAGCGTTACCTTTCTAATGATGATAGTTCTTTACTATATTCTTCTTCCTTCTCTTATCCTTGTCCTTACTCCCCTACTCTATTTTTTCTTTCATGATTTTAAGTGTTGTTTGAAAATTCTCATCTAGAGAGTCCTACATCTTATCCACCTTGACTGATATTTTAGTAACATATTTTTGGATTGACAAGATTTTTATTCACACAACCTTCTTTAATGGTGCTTCCTTCTTTGGGTCATAAAGATATATCTCATTTTTGCAAACAAAGGAGTATCTATTATCTTACTTTCTAGTTTCTCTCTTCTTTAACTCTCATTCTTTTTTTGCTACCTAATCATTGAGCCTTTGGATCTAATGAGCCCTCATTTCTAATAGTCTTCCTTGGCTATAGATCCTAAGAGTCTCTCTAGTTTTGTTTTTGAGTCCATTTATGATATGGCAAAGCTAAACCCTCTAAGAGAAGCTATGGACTTAGCATCAGTGTAGTAATGAATAGTACCTACCTAAGGTCATATTAAGAGATTTATGATTACCTTGTTTCCACCCTTGAATCTGCTTCCTCAAATTGAACATCCTAGAGTATGTCTAATAGTTGTCATTAAATAGCTCTAGCATTGTATTGCATCTACAAATAGATTCTAGTTCCAAGGACTGATACCAACTTCAACTTCTTTTATGAGTATCCTAAGAAATAATTTAAGCTTTTGCTAGTCATTTTCTATATTTTGCAAGGCTTAGGCATCATGAAAGGCTTGCAGATGGTGCCACAGATTAGTATTCTAACCTCCCTCAAATTTGTTGATGTTAAGTTGTTTAATCGAGCTATCCCTTTGATGCATGGTGGGAATGTAAATTGCATCACAGATGTTGATCATGCTCCTTGTAGCAAGTAGTGGTTCATCATAATCATATTGTTCAATGTGGTCCATGTCATGGCCATGTCTCTTATGATATAATCTATTACACCTTCTTTCTTGATGATATCCCTCTTCTTTTTGGTGTTGTCTATGTTCCTGTCTCCCATATTTACAATGGGGCCTTCTCTCACCTTCACCTTGCCTTCGATCATTTCCTCTTTGGTCTCATTCACATTTCTTCTTGTTAGAGCTAAATGATGAAGAAGATGGTAAACACAAAGAGGTAGGAGAATTATGTTAGCTTGCTTCTCTTCTCTAATCCCTTGGTTGTTCTCTTGCTTAATGACTAGGAAACCTTGGCCTTAAGGTCCCCCTGGTTATGAGTCTAGCTCTTCCCTTGATTTGGTTGCTTGCTAAGGTTAAATGTAGCCACTAATGAGTCATGTTATCTTTATCAAAGGGAGGAAGACCTTGGCATTGAGATCACCTTGAAGGATATTCAATGTCTTCCTCTTCTAACTATGGTGTTAGTGTGATTGAAAACCTTTTTCCCTTAGAGGCTTTATGTTGCACTTCCATGAGTTTTTCTTTTCAAAGTTAAACCTTTGTAGGTTGATAATCTTTGAAGAGGTGATCTATCACTTGGTACTTCAGGGTTGTTGCTTCAAGCCTCAGCTCTATCAGTGTTATCATGAACATTGATAAAATGACATGATTAAGTGGCAACATAATGTTGCCCTTAAAGTCTCTCCATCACAATTGTTCATTCTGATGAAGGATGAAAGTGAAGTCTGAATAGTAAGGATTTGGATGGTGTAGACAACCTTAGGTTGTTGGGGTACTTCATGTGCATTTTTCTTTATTTTTTCATGTTACTTTGTAGAATCATTAGTAGGTGGGGAATCAGCCTTATGAGAAGAAGACATCTTTCAATTTTTTCTTGTAGTGTGTCTTGAATAAAATATTATTATTTTTCTTAATGGTGATTAATTATGTTCAGACAATGATCTTTTATGATTTAATTTTCTAAAACACTTAGTGCACATAGAAGACATTCCTAGTAATGGCACCAATGATGAGTAGCAAGTGTTCTCTACACCCATCCATATGAATCACAAGCATGTATGCATAATCTAGTTGAATTTTGTGGAACCTTGAGTGGCTAGTATTCTAGATAATTAAGTGTGATGTGGTTGGTCTTTGTCTTTCTAATCATCACTTATGTTAGCTTCATTGGTATGGTTAAGTGTGACTAAGGCACAAGATATTTATATTTGTATTATTAAAATATTAAAATAATAAAGTTATTAGAAGATTAATTTCTAACCAATTATAGCATTAAGAGTAATCTAAACTATTGTAAGTGTAGAGCATCCTTTCCCACTTTTTGTGTCTATCCTAAACTTATACTAATGTTGTTGGGTTACCAAGTGTTTATTTGTTGGGCATACTAAGTATCCACTACTGAGATTACAAAGCATTAATATAACATGCTCAAAGTGGTCGTTGTCTTGTTGTTACAAAATAAAATATTAATTTCCTAAGTACAGAAAAGTAAAATGTATTTAAAGTAAAATGCTTGAAAAATAAACTAAGTGCTAATTGAAGTACTACAGTGGAAGGAATTAATCTTGATTTTATTGTTATCATTAGAATTATCCAAGTACAACGTGTATTGAAATAAAACTCTATTCAATCAACTCAATCTATGTTGTGAGCACTTAGAGAGAATTTTGGTTAATTTCTACAAAAGAAAATTGTAATAGCTTTGCTACAAAAATGACAAAAGGTGTCATAAATGCATATGGTACATGCATTTATATAGGCTTCAGGTAAATCAATGTCGACATATATGCACCAATGCATCAAATGATGCATCGATGCAATTAACTAACTATGACTTTATCAACTATCATAAATAATCCAAATAACTCTTTTAAGATTGTCAAAGCCAAAATTCAAAACTTTTCTAGTCTAATTTTTATTAACAAGAATAACAACACCTCCTTTATTAACTTCATGAGCATTAGAAAAAAAAATGTAATTTTTTCAAATGCATTTACTGACAAAACTAATATCATGAGGATTTCATTGAGGATGGTGTTTCATGTTTATGTGAATTTTTGAACAGGTTCCTACTCCACCCCAAATCTTAATTTCTTGTAGGAAAAGAAAATCCAGAGATAAATGATGGTTTGAAAGATACTCCCTAGCAATCTTTGCTTGGGACTTATTAGAAAGGCCCCAAATAATCCATGATACAGCTAACATTGATATGTAGAAAAGGAGGACCCCATCCTTATTGTTCAAGCTCAACATTTGTCTTACAATCCATATCACTAATAAGTGAAAAAGCATTATCTCATTAAAAAACATTTAGAATAGTAGGAGAAGTGGAAAGAGAATTAGATACCTTTGGGCTTTTAAATTGAAAATAGTAGGTGCATGCCTCTTCTTTTTATGTTGCCTTGAGTAACATCCATTTGCATTAGTATTTTCCTTGCTAGTCCCTCCTAAAATTTTATTTTTTTCTAAAGAGGGATTCTTTTTAAATACCAAGAGTTTATTGATACCTTTAGAATTAAAAGAATTAGTAAAAGGTTGAGAACATGCTGAAGAAGATTTTATTTGTGTTTGTTGAAAACTACTTTGCTTTTTTTGAAAATTATTATTTTTTTCCTCATGAACCACTTTTTTATTAAGAATAGGATTGACTCCAATAACATGGCCTTCATAGCAATAATAGTTGAAACATCCTCACAAATTATAATATGTAATCTTTGGCAAAAACACTAATTACTAGCTTTGAGTTTTAATTTTATCTTCTTTTGTTGTAAATCAATCTTTACAAAATAAGGTGTATGTTGCACACCATCTAGTAATGTTTTTTTACTTTGTCTTCCACATTGTGCCAATGTTGTTAACAATTTTGTTTTCAACACTTTGAAAAATAAGAGGAAGATTTTCTAATTCAATTCAGCAAGAAATTTTAGACTAATCGAAAGAATATGGATCAAAATCCACTTTCCATTCCCAACTAATAAAATATTATGCTGATCCATAAAAACTTTAAGATCGAATGATTTCTCAACCATTTCAAAATTAGCCAGTTTGACAAGCAAAAAGATTTGAAAAAATAGTGGGTATGCAAATATTAATTCCATAGCATTCAAGGATAGCTTGAATCATTGGTGTAAAACTCTTATTTGGATGAACAAATTCAATAATTTGTAGAAATATGTATTGTGAAGGGATTCATATAAATCATCAAGTAAAACAAAATCAAAAGCTTCAGAATTCTTTCTAGTCTCTATGGTCTAAGAGAAATTAGTATTTTCCATCTTTGGATCATTCCTTGCAAAAAATAAAAATAAAAAATTTATTGCAAAAACTCCACCAAAAGCCCTTGAGATGGATAAACCACTCATAGAATTGCTTCCAATTGTAATTGCTAGAACCTTGTCCTGGTAATAATCATATCTCTCTACTTAAGAATAGATATTTTTGAGTACTAAATAACAAACCTCCTCCAACAAAATGTAAATAAAAATAGTTTTAACCCAATTTTAGCCAAAGACTTTTTATTTTATTGTTTTCCAAAACAACTTTTTGTTTTAAAAAAGGTATATTGTATTACATTATTTCCATGAATGGAGCCATTGGGAGACACTGCGTAAACGTTGCCAAATACATATGAGAAATTGATTTTCAATGGTCAAAACCTGAGGGGCCCAGCAGAGTACAAGCGTCCAGCGCAGTACTTGATTGAACAGTGACAAGATTTACCACATTTGAGCCCCGACAAGAGGGTGCTTTCAATTAACAAAACCTTTTGCCGCGGCAGCAGTGGGTTTTTGCTAGACAGCAGCGGAAGAGAGTTAACGCAGAACGCTTGCAATATCAAGGATGGGCCTGGATACAGAGGAAATCTCAAATTTCGGACCAAAAGGCATTGCCATGTCTGCTATTTCCAAATATCTCTTCATCTCTTCGGTAATCCATCAAAATTATATTACTTAAATACGTACATCTTCGACTTTGAACGTGAACTTTATCAATATATGGCTACTCGAGGACACTAGGTGATGTTTTAATGCTGGTCTGTTCCATGTATTAAGAGAACAAAACGGAAAGTTTTCGATATATGGCATACCGTAGCTCTTTCGTGCCATAAATCAAGAACATTAACTGAATGTACTCCCATTGAGCTATCATTCACTTCTTAAAGCTTGATTCTAAAATTTTGCAAACTTTCTGGCTTTGCTTCTATTGATTTCTCATTACACTATGCACCGTGAATACAAATACAATGTAATTTCTGCTAGGAAAGTTGAATGACCCTATTTAACCTAATTTTTAAAATATATATACATTTTCCATAAATTAGTAATTGTATCTGGATATGTTTCTTTTGAAAATGACAAACTGACTTATTGGTGACAGAGGCCAATGGATTGTTAAGCGATCACATGATTTTTAAACTGAACCTTTAAAAGACAATCTCAGCTATTAATATTAACAATTTACATATTATTATAGAAAAAAATGAAATATGCTTCATCATCCTTTTGCATGTTTTCCATGTCATATTCCACGTTTTCCCTTTATCATAGATATGCATTGTGTTTGATATTAAAACTTTAAAGAACTTGGAGAGAAGCATTGATAAGCTGAGTTGGAGTCTTGGAAATTCAGTAACAACCTTTCTTTGGATGTTAAACAAACTCATGGGGCTGTAAACTAGACATACCCAATCAAATTCTCTGCGGGTGCTTTTTCATGATTATTTGGGAACTCATTCCTACTCAATAGCTGTAATACAATGATTAAAAGCCTAAACCCCTATGTACAGAAGCATGATTGATGTTTACAATAGGCGTAAGATGCTAGGAATCTACCTTTAGACATTTCAATAACCAATGAGAAAAAAATTTCATTATTTTTGTTTTAATTGTTGAGTTTAAGAAGCAGGCAAGTATATTATAACATTCACCATTTGTGTTTGCATGTCATTCCATTCGCAAAAGCACTCCACTGTCTCAAACCTTGTGTAGTTTTGCTTATGCATTTAATTTAAACTGTAAAGAAGTTTCTGCAGTGATGTCATTTCTCTGTAACATATCTATATCTATCCTTTATGTCATTGCATTTGAAATACCTTTTTTGTTTTCTTGATCCAAATTACAAAATATACTGCAGATTTTGACATATTTGCTATGATTAATGTAGGATCACTTTTCAAAAGCGTACCAAGTTTACCCAAATCTCAAATCACTGTTTTCAAACTTGCTAGAATCTTCTGAAGAACAAAGAACTTTTAGTGTCTCTTCTGAGAATTGGGAGGAGGTAAGGAATATTCTACTTTATCGGATGGATGGCTATGCAGATGTACTCCTTGGTCTATTTCAGTGTTTATTTTTATTTTTATTTTTCAGGTTTTGAGATGGTTAACATTTGCTGATGATTTTCATGCTGATCCATGCCCTGTTCTAAACAAATTCAAAGATTTGGATGAAAATTTAATTCAAAGATCAGTTCTTAGTGGCAGTGGACTTTGTCCATCTGATATAGTAGTCTTTGCTTATCTCCATGACTCCATGGTATACTTTTTTAAGAAAATTTAATTTAATTTTGATACTATTCTACTGCTTTCATTTGAAATAGTGTCATGCCTTAAAGGTAAATGACACTGAATACTGTTAAGATAGTTGAATCCATAGGAAGAGATAGAGGGGGATGCACAACGACTATTTTGATTATCCATGCAAAATAAAATGCTGCTTTAGCAGCTCCATCTTGAATCTGCTCCTATGTATCCTTTAGTTTACCTGGCCTCCTGCAATTTCTGCACATGACCTCTTACAGCTGCCTTGGGTCTTTGCATCACTCACTTTTCTCAACTGTTGAAATGCCAGCTTTTTACTATTGTCAACATTGACCTTGTGCAATTAGATTCTTGTAGCTTTCAATCTGTAGCTTCTTGTAGCTGCAATTGATTAACAGGCTTCTTTTAACCTCCTTTACAGACATGGTTATTAGCTTTTGATGATGGCCAACTCACATTGTGAGACCAGCTGATCTCTGAAATTTCCAATTATTCAGTATCAAACCTCGTCTTCATACTGCTTCTTGTTAGAAACCTCCAAGTCTTGAATAGTTCTTGTTCATATATATCACAAACCTTAACATCATAAACCACTATAGGGGACTTTACTTGTGAGGTTTCTACAGGTATCCATTGGCTATGTGTTTATATCTAAGAATGTTTACAAAATATTTTTTGAATGGATTTCAGTTTGTGTTAGGACATAGTTTGTAACTCTTCCCTTGGCTTATGAAATATTTTCTACACAAATGGACATTTTATTACGTCTTCTTTAATCTTTAAGTGCCTTCTCCCCTGACTCTATGCAAAAGATTTTATGAGGGAGGCTTGCCTTTTTTGTGTTGTTAGTGAGATTTCAAGGTCTTGCAATTTTTGCACACTGCATCAGTCATGTTTTTTGACTATCGATATTTTAGCTTTTTGCCATCTTCAGCATTGACTGTGTACAATTAGCTTCTTGCAGCTTTCAATCTATAACTTCTTGTAGGTACCATTGATACACAGGCTTCTGTTAGCCTCCTTTATAGACTTTGGTTGTTATTTTTGGGTGATGGCCAACTTACATAGTCACACATACTCATCATTGGACTTTCCAGTTCTTCAGTACCAAATGTATTCTTCATATTGCTTCTTGATATGAACCTCCAAATCTCCTCTGATAGTTTGTATATCACATATCCTAATATGATCAATTGCTATGTGGGATTTTACTTGAGAGGTTGCATTTTATGCACGAATGCCATGTCTTTATATTTGAGAATGTTAGAGTGGGTTTGAGTGTGTGTTAGAACATATTCTGTAACTTTAGCTTTGGTCCTTTCTGTAACACCCATTTGTAGGAAGCAAGAGTTAACACCCAAAGCCCCCAATAAGTTGGCTGAAAATGCAAGGGTAAACCTTTTATCAGTTATCAGAAATTCAATTTGTATATAGACCAACATAGACAACTATCATTTAAAATAAAGCATAACAAACAAAATTATATGATGGAAGGAACGACCCAAGGATCTAGCAAGAAGAGAATGCCAATATGATGATTGACATCTCTTAATACACTATGCATCCAAGGTGCAATACAAAAGTAAAAACATTTAAAACTTAAAATCATATCCGTAGATAGCTTAGCAAAAGCTAATTAATTCAATCATTTCACTTAATAGTCCTATATTATGCATAGTCAAAATGTAATCGGTCGTAAAGAAGTCAAACTCAAGAGAAACATATTAGTCATGTACCTGCAAAACTGCAAATTGAAATACAGAATAATACAACAATCTTTACATTTATTCACAATAGCATTGCCAATGATACAATATCTAGGGTTCAGCAAGAAAGAAAAATCAGAAACTAGATAGTACACATTAATAAACTAGTTCACATAGATAACTGGACAAGCAGCACAAGAATCATATGAATTAGTAGTTTACAAATCAAATTATCAAAACTCTTAACAGAAAAATAAAGAAGAACTACACTTAGTGTCAATCAACAAACTATAAGCATAATGTGATTTTGGTTTCACCATTACTGATGAAAAAGGACAACCATGAAAACCAAACTGTGACAACAAGAATCTATGCAAGATTCCTTTGATACAATATACAGGTTTGATTTTCTCTTTATTTATCAATCAGATTCTGATTTTTCTCAAACCATAATAATATATCAAATGCTATTCATCAACAGACTTGTCCAACCCAACAATTAGTTACAAGAAATGTCTAAATCAATAATATCAATTCATTTAAATGTACAATAAATCTATTTTATTTTCTTCCAGCAACCTTGAGAATAAAAATCATTTTCATAACTTTTTAAAACTAAAATAATAAATTGCACACCACTAACATTTAAGCAAACTATCTAATTTACCAATAGTAGGGAATAGAGAAATCACCTAAATTTACTAATAGCCGTAATTTAACATCATTAACATTTAATAATCATAAAATAACATATTAGATTTCCCCCACTCCATTGGACTCATAGAAAGATAACAAAATCAGACTTGAGAAGGTACCCAAATAAGAATCAAAATTCAAATTCAAGAATTAAGCATTCAAGAGCATCATCAAGGCAAATTTCAGCCCAAAATCAAAATTTCAACAATTCTGTAAATTTTAGAAAATTATAAAACAGATATGGGCCTAGGGATGCTCTCACTTTATGCTGATAGTACCAATCCTTATATAAGGGATCTTTGGCCCCTGCTGGCAAATTGCTGTGCCAATATGCCCTAAACCATTATGGGTGTTTTTGAATCGTTACAAAAACAACTCTCATCCAAATCATTTATGGCTAAGAGTGCATAGGATGGGTGGAGAGATCCATCAACAAAGTTAAGGATTCAATAATCCAAAATATCAAAAACAAAGCTTGTCAAAGTTGATTTTAACATAAAATGATATTCAAGGCATAGAACAGAGAAGAACTGAGATATTGAGATTATCAGCCAATGCTTTCCACATAGCAAGTGAAGGATTAATCTTACTGTTTTGCTTAGAATTTTTTGCGTACCAGGAACAATTAATTCATTGTTGCTATTTTTTTTTTCAGCCACAACCTTCCAATGATGGTGTTCATTTGTTGTTTTAGCCACAATCTTCTTTTGTTGTTGTTGTTGTTGTTCTCTTTCATCCATTTTTCCAATCACCTTTTTGTTGTTCATTTGTTGTTCTAGCTACATTGTCCTTTTGTTGCTGTTCATTTCCAGCCACCTTCCTTGTGATTGAGTTCTCCTTCTTTCTCCAATATGCACATGTAGAATTTTTTTTTCTTGTTTTTCTCTCCCCTTTCTCCTCTCTTTATAATTGTTAGCGAAATTCAAATTGGTTTGCATCTCCTTTGTTTTTGAAAAGAAATAAAACCTTTTTTTGCACCACCTAGTCACAAGGTCAATTCTATGCATGATCACTGTTAAAAATTCATAAAAGTATATGCTAATAGGTTGCAGGTTCAATTCTCTTAGTTGCAACTTTCAATATTTTAGAATTCTGATTCCACCAAGTCTCAAGTTTGATTCCTTTTGATCTTACATAACAGAAAATTGATAAGCATAAAATATTCAAACATAATATCTACCTTTGTTCCTTATTTCTTTAGCAACATGTCACTTAAAAATTTATCAACAATAAATATGTAGTGGTGCTTCATTTTTAACAACATTTTTTACGAGGAACAACGGAAGAGGGTGGTGGAGGAAGCTAGAGAGGTGGAAAGGAAGGAGTGGGAGGCGAAGTGGACAGAAGCCCTCGCCCAGGCCCGCAATGAGTTAGAGGCCCAGTTCCAGGCAAGGGAGCAAGAACGGGCCAGACAGCAGGACATTTTGGCAGACGTTGCCAGGGCTCGGCTCACCGATGAAATCAGAGCCCAGGTGAGGGAGGAGCTCGTGCAGGAGGAAGAAACCCGGAGATAGAGACAACAGGCGGAGCAGGAGGAGCAGGCCCAGCTTTTGGAGGAGGAAGAGCAGAGGCAGCGACAGCTGGACCGTTCCCACGAGCATAATGCCAGACAGTGGTTACGTGAGGGACGATGCCCGTACCTTACGTTAGGTATTAGCTGCGAGAGTTCATGGGGCGAACTTTGTAGATACATCCGCAGAACCTCGGCGCACTGCCACCCCGACGTCGGCACCTCCCATGAGGACAGAAACAGATGACAGGCGGCCATGCAGGGTATCTACCAGGCGGCCAGCTTTATGGACACGGAGGAACACTGGAATACTCTCGATCTTCTGCACGAGCTGTTGCGCCCCGACTGTGCTTGCAGGCAG
>MNCI01027120.1:654254-668813 GCA_015680685.1 Gnetum montanum | reverse complement strand
TGGTCAAGCTTAAAGGTACTTCAAAATTAGACTCTCATTCTTGTATTTTCTTATGCTCAAACTGATTCCAAAGACTGTTTAGTTGGAAAATCTAAGAGAATAAACTTTCATAGGGATTTGGACAGCAGAAAGAAAAATATATTAGAATTGGTTTATTCTGATGTTTGTGGTCCTATGAATCCCATTTCTCTTGGTGGATCTATTTATTTTGTAACTTTCATAGATGATTGTACAAGGAAGGTTTGGGTTTATATGCTGAAATCAAAAGATGAAGTGTTTTCAGTTTTCAAAACATTTGTTGCAAGAGTAGAAAATGAAATAGGTCTGAAAATAAAATGTTTGCAAACTGATAATGGTGGGGAGTACACTTTTAAAGTATTTGCTGATTTTTGCAACATCAAAGGAATTAGGCACATTCGTACCCCTCCTGGTACACCACAGGAAAATGGAGTTGCTGAAAGAAGCAACAGAACATTGCTGGATCGTGGTAGAAGAATGGTTTTAGGTGCAGGCCTACTTAAGACATTTTGGGGAGAGGCAGTTATGATTGCTGCATATTTGGTGAACAGGTCTCCACATTTTTCAATTGATAATGCTGTTCCAGAAGTTGTTTGGAAAGGTAAAAACGTTTCATACAGTCATTTAAGAGTTTTTGGATGTGAGGCATTTATGCATATTCCAAAGGAAAACAGAACTAAGATGGAAGACAGAGCTAAAAGTCGCATATTTGTTGGATATGGAGAAGATGAGTTAGGATTCAGACTTTGGGATCCTGAATTGAAACGTGTAGTGAGATCAAGGGACGTTAAATTCAGAGAAAATGTGATGTTTAGTGAGCTGCAAAAGAAAGACAAGGACAGAAATGGCTCAGAAAGCATAAGGACTCCTCTTAGCGTGACTGAAGAAATTGAAAATGATGAAACTCATGGATTTTCCAGATCTGGAAACGTTGGACAACATGCTGAAAGTACTTGGCAGCAAGCTGAGAACTTAGGACAGCAAGGAGAAAATGCAGGACAGCAAGAAAATGAGGTAGAAGATGATGAACAAGAAGCTACAGATGTGTCTCATTGGGTTAGAAGGTCAACCAGAACTACCAAACCTCCTGACAGGTACTCTCCCTCATTGAATTATGTACTTTACAGCGATAATGGTGAACCAGAAACAGTGAAGGAAGCCATGACATGTGTTGATGCCACAAAGTGGAAGGCAGCTATGAATGATGAATGGGAATCACTCCAACAGAACAAAACCTGGGAGCTAGTTCAGTTGCCAAAAGGGAGAAAACCCTTGGAGTGCAGGTGGCTATACAGAATTAAATCAAAGGCAAATGGGGAAAAACGTTTCAAGGCTAGGTTGGTGGTGAAAGGCTATGCACAGAAACCAGGTATTGACTTTCAAGAAATTTTTTCTCCAGTGGTAAAACACTCTTCTATACGTTTAGTGCTATCATTGGTGGCCTGCATGGACTTAGAGTTGGAACAACTTGATATAAAAACAGCATTCCTCCATGGAGATTTGGAGGAGGAAATTTACATGAAACAGCCAGAAGGGTATGAAGAACAACAAGGTTCAGGTCTGGTTTGTAGACTGAAAAAGAGTTTATATGGTTTGAAACAAGCCCCTAGGCAGTGGTATAAAAGGTTTGATACTTTCATGAAGAAGCTATCTTATCAGAAAAACAACCTAGACCACTGTGTGTATTTTTCTGGAGATATTTCAGGTAAATTTACAGTGTTGTTGTTGTATGTTGATGATATGCTAATTGCTGGAAATGATATAGCAGAGATAAAACATTTAAAATTGGAAATGGGCAAAGAATTTGCTATGAAAGATTTGGGACAGGCAAAGAAAATTCTTGGTATGAATATTTACAGGGACAGAAAAAGGAAGAAGCTGTGGTTGAGTCAGGAAGACTACATTGGAAAGGTTCTAAAGCGTTTCAACATGGAGGATGCAAAACCTGTAAGTACACCTTTTTCAGCACAATTTAATTTATCAAAGAAGGACTGTCCACAGTCAAAAGAGGATTTTGAAAAGGTTAAAAATATCCCATATACTTCTGCTGTTGGGTCATTGATGTATGCCATGGTTTGTACACGTCCTGATATTGCTTATGCCGTTGGAGTAGTTAGTAGATTTATGACCAACTATGGGTGGAATCACTGGTTAGCTGTCAAATGGATTTTAAAATATTTAAAAGGCACAAAAGCACATTGCTTATGTTTTGGAGATGCTAATCTGCACATTGAAGGCTTTGTAGATGCAAACTTTGCTGCTGATCATGATACAAGACGATCTTCTACAGGGTACACATTTATTTTTGGTGGTGCAGCAGTGAGTTGGTTGTCACGTCTACAACCACTCGTAACTTTATCTACAACTGAATCAGAGTACGTAGCCCTCACAGAAGCATGCAAGGAGATGTTATGGATGAAGAGATTTTTGCAGTCTCTTGGATTAAAACAACAAAGGTATGCTGTGTTTTGTGATAGTTTGAGTGCAATCCATCTTGCAAAGAATTCTGCCTTTCATGCCAGGACAAAACATATAGATGTCCGATTCCACTTCATAAGAGAAATCATAGAGGATGGCTTGGTGCATGTTCAAAAGGTCCATACAAAGCTCAACGTTGCTGATGCTTTAACAAAACCAGTGATAGCTGAAAAACACATTTTCTGTAGGAAGAAGCTTGGGATAACTGAAGCTTAATCAGAAGTGCACATCTCTTAAAGGCTGGTTGGATTTGTCTTCAAGGGGGAGTTTGTTGGAAAAATGAAGACAAATACATTAATTGTTGTATTTTCTTTTATGTTGCATTTGATGTGGGGATGTGTTTTATCCCACATGTATTAGGATTGGGGTTTGCTCCTTATGTTTCTTCATAAATAGAAGGCTTGGGATAGCCTTTAGGGTGTGCTTCAAAGTGAAAGCATTGTATCAAGGTTTTACCTTGGAGACGTGAGTCTTGTTGGTGTTGATATGAGATCTGTTGGAATAACAGATTGTGTGTTTGAAAAGTTGCAAGGATGGCTTGTGTCCTTAATATTTGAGAAGAATAGAAGGCAGATCAGCATTGTTGTGGAAGTAGGGTAAAAGGGGCCCGAACCACATAACTATCTGTGTTCTTGTGCTATTTCCTTTTTACTGCTTTCATTCTGCTTTCATTCTGTTATCACAGCAAATGTTTGCTAGAGTTTAAAATGTTTTGAGAGTGGTTTATTATATTTTGCCTCAAATTTCATTCTGAGATTTGTAGGGTTTTTAATAATTTCTCTAGAGCATTTGTAGTGTGTTTTCAGATCTAATTGTTTTCAGATCTGATTATAACAAGAACCTCCTAGACATCCACCTTGGCTAGACTCAATGGACCCTAGTCCAAACCCACATCCCCAACCAAAAAATATTCCCATGTACCCACAAATATCCAAACACAGAAAAAAATCAACACATCGGGTACAACCATCTTCCAATTGCATAACTCAAACTAAGCCATTTGACATTGGAACTCCTCTTCATGTGTCCACCGCTTAGCCTTCCAAAGGGCCCTGTCCTCCCCACAAGCACATTCAATTACCTCAACGAAATCACTCTCCTTAACTTTAGCCAACTATTGTACTTGGTGGCCTAACTCATCTAGGGAAGGTGATCACCCAATGGCCACATTTGTCCTTGAGGGCACAACCTTGGCATGCACCTATGCAGGAAGCTTGAGCATAGCAGACTCCTCATTCCCTTCCACCTCCAACCCCCATCGCCACTCCCCAATACACATAGTCCCCAACCATTCCTCCCACCCATGCCCCCATGACATGGCAAGGAAGGAACCCTAGCACTTGTGGAACTTGTCGTACAACAGCCCACCAAAGTGCCAAAATAAGCCCCGAGTGCCTCCCACGCTGCCCTCACTGCAATGAGGCTAGAAAGAATCTTGGAATGTTGGTAGCATGTCCTAGCCATAGGCATTTCAAGAACGAAAAAATGTACCCCTTGTAATTTCCACATTTTCCCTGATTGAATGAAGAATCTCTCCAAAAGCTCAACGACATCTTGCCATAGCTGTGGCAGAGTTGTCTTGAGCACCTACCCACTTTTTGTTTTTATTACAAGGCTAGGAAAGAAATCCTCAACATCTTGCAGCCCCCTCCCCATCGGGAGAATAACCTCCCCTCTAGTTGGAGTTCCAAGAAGCCATGCTAGTGCTTGCTCTGTAAGCTCAATCTGTACACCTTTGAATGTGGTGAAGTCCATAGTCCAATTTCTAAAGAAAGAATTGTCGGCAAGATTCGGGTCTTCCACAAGCATGGGTAGGAGGTTTGCCCATCCAACCCTTTCCACCATTGCCCATAATGACAACTTCTCATGAAATGCCGTATGCGATAGCTCAAAAGTAGGAGTCACCCCAATAGTCGCCAACGCCTCCCGCCACAACCTCAAACTGTTAGCAACAACTTGTGCAGGTAGGGGAAGTGGCAAACCTCGAAAGATTTGATTGTTATGAGCCCACTAGATACTCCATAGCACAACCACTGCCTTGGAGTCATTGTCCAATTTAAGTAGCAGTGGGATCGCGATAGCCTGCTAAGTAGTAGTCACATATGGATAGCACCAAATAAAATGATTCAATGTTTTAGGGTCCCCTATACAAAGTAGGCAAACATCATTAATATTTAACCTCCGACTCCTAAGCACAACCCGCATAGGAAGCGCAGCATGGCTCACTAGCCAAATAAAAGCCTTTATTTTTTCAAGAAGCGTGCCTTTCCAAATCAGCCTCCAACCCTCAATCTTGGGGTTCTTATGCTTAATGATTTGATGCAGTTGCTCCCCCAGCACCCCCCTCTGCTTCACCTTATGAATATGGCTGCACAGAGTTCTCCAAATGAGTGAGTCCCAATTACCCGCCATGAGAAATTTGAATCTAAAGGGCCCTGGATCTACTATCTATGCTAAACAGAAATTAAAGAACTTAGAACAAAAAAACACACTTACAATCTGTTAATCCAGAATCTATATGTTTATGAATATGTGTTACCACAATTATATAGACTTGGATCCTTCCAAGAATGGATTTGAAGAGATAAGCATGAGTCTCTAAAATCATGGGAATGATCCTTATCATCTTATTTATGGATGAGATAATCATGGGTATGGATAAGCATGGATATGGATAAGCATGGACAACTAGGATCTTATCTTATTTAGAATAAATAAAAAGATGAGATCAATCTCCTAATAATGTGGAATGTCTATGCATCATCTTCCACATGCCATCCATTTGTGGTATTTGTTATTCATTATCTGAATCTATTGGGCTGGTCTATCTTCCGCATGCAACAATCGGTTAGTACGCAATTGATACCCCATATTGATCACATCAAAAAATTTAAGAACCGCAAAACGTCTGGCCTCCCTGGGCCTAGCCACAGAATCCCAAGAAACCAGATGCATACGCTTATCCCTTTTACCCCCTGACCAAATGAAATCCCTAGTTAATTGGTCCATCTTGAGGATGATGTCTTTAGGAGGTGAAGCCATTAAAGTTGTAAATCTAGCAATGACCAAAAGAATAGACATAGCAAGGACAAATCTTCCATTCTTGGTAAAAAAACATGATGTCCAATGCCCAATCTGTTGTTGCAGCCTCTGAACCAACTTCAACCAAGCTTTCTTCCTATGCCAAACAAAGATAAGCATGCCAAGGTAAAAATCATGATTTGTGTCAAGCAATATTCCCAAGACCTAGGTAATTCTCCCCGTTACATGTCCATCAGTATTGATAAGGTGAAGTGCAGACTTCCCTTTGTTAAGTTCCAACTCGATTTTTTTTGCCATCATATCGAGTGCTTTGTCTATTGCAATTGCTTGCAACACAACAACTCGTGTAAACATAATCATGTTGTTTGTGTAATGCTCTGCTAAACAATCCACCCCCGCAATTTAAAGCCCTCTCACCCCTTCCCTTTTACAATACTCATGCATGGTATCCATTGCCATCATAAACAAATAAGGGGACAAAGGATCTCCTTGTCTTAAACCTCATTTAGGGGAGGAAAACCACCAAAGCTTCCCGTCGATATCAAAGGAGTAAGCAGCCGAAGACTAAAGATGTATGTAAAGGTTAACAAAAATAGGGTGACATCCCTTGCAAACATGATTTCTCTTAAGGCATCCTAGCTAACCGTGTCATAGGCTTTCATAATATCTAACTTGAGACACATATCATGGTACCTTGAAAATTGAAGGGAGTGAAGAATTTCTTGCAACAGAATCACTTAGTCCTGAACAAATCGCCCCTTAATGAACCTAGCCTGATGCTTGCCCACAAACATTGGCATGAGAGGAGATAACTGCCGTACCAGCATCTTGGTAAACAACCTAAGAAAGGTATTACAGATGCCAATGGGTTTGAATTGAGATGATTTTGTAGGGTTCACTATCTTGGGAATGAGCACAACCTTGGAACAATTGATTTCACGATGTACCTGATGCCATTAGAACATAGGATTAAAAGCATCCAATGTATTTTGCCCAAGTACATCCACAAACTCCCTAAAGAATTCAATAGGCCATCCATCTAGCCTAGGAGCCTCATTGACCTTCAAAGTAGCCATGGTGGCCTCCAACTTGACCAAGGTGAAAGGTTCAAGCAGGTGGTGGTTATCTTCCATACCAAGCACTCTTTGCATAGGGATAGAAAGTGGCAAGGTGTCATGGCAACACCAAATGTTAGCCCAATAGGTTTGAAGTACCTAGGCAATTTTCTTGGGTTTGGATCAAAGTGGTCCTTTTGTGCACCAGGTGATGAATATTCTTGGACTGGCCATTGGACTTTGCCATGGCAAAGAAAAAATGAGTGGGTCTATCTCCATCCTTTAGTCATTTGGCTTGGGATCACTGTGGTTAGTAGATATTCTCCTCCTCTGCTAATGCTTGAACATCCTTAAGGATATCCTATTTAGTCTCTTCAAGAGACTCCTTGAGCTCTTGGCGGGCTTGTATGTCAGCCAATTTGTTTTGTAATGCCTCTTAGTGGGTATGAAAAGCATACTTTTCCTCCTCCTTTGAGCAAATCTACCTTTTCAGTGGGTTGAGGCTGTACTTGAGAAGGTCTTGCGGCTTAAATCTCCGAGACCAACGGTCTTAGCTAGGGCTTGGAAAGATAAGACCTCTTGAAACAGAAAGGTGAGAAGGCAAGGTGCGTCATCCTATCAACATGGCAGATTAGTGACCGATGGTTCAAAGCCTGTCTTTTTTTTTCCCTAAAACCTAAATGTCATTATTCATTAGGCTATGAGTACTGACTCAAACTTTGTCAATTTGGGACAGAACATGATCCTTTTCCTGGTGCCTATTACTCCAAGTGAAAAGGTAGTCTTTTATCTCCATGTCCACTAGACCATGGGCATGCAGAAACTGTATGAATTGACTTCCTCCAGTGGTTTTAGTAACCTCCCTACTGGACTTCTCCCAAGCACACAATCGTTGGTTGAAATCCCTAACTAGGATCCATTTTCGTCTATCCAGAATCACCAAAGAAATTTGCCTATGCTCAACCAACTACTCCTTCCAAGATTAAGCTCTATGATAGTTGGTAAGCCAAAAGCTTGACGAAACCAACTGAATGGAGATACTCTAGGGAGAAGAATTCACAAAATTGAAGGACAGCTTAGAAAGAATGGCCAAACCCCTAGCCCTACCACAACTAGGGATAAATTGTGTCTGCTACCCATCCCATTGCAACACTTGCAATTCTTTGTACTACAACTTTGTCTCCTGCAAACAAATGACATTGTAGTCTTCCCTACGCACAATATCCTTCAAGGTAATTTTTTTTATAGGGTGTACCTTGACCCTTACAGTTCCATGTCATGATTTTCATGGTCTACTAGTAGACCTCTTTCAAGGTTGTTTGAATGCCCAAATCAATTTCCAGTTGTCTTCTTACTGTGAGCAAGCGGGGTTGGCAACCTGCTGATTTTCCCAGAGCCTGACAAGACTGGGAACCTGCTAGGAGACTCCACCACTACCCCTGGAACCTCCACCCCCCTCCTTTTGCTTGGGCACACTGGTTTTGGCCCTAACCTTGCATGCCACAGCCTGATGATTGGCTTTCCCACAAAAAGTATAGTGGGGCACAGTAGTTGACTGAGTTGTAGTAGTGTTGTCAAGCAAAAGATTCTCAAATTCCACAAGGACTTTTTCTTCCCTAGATGGTAGATTCAATACCACCTTGTTAATGAGCTTCTTGGATGACAGCGACCTCCAAACATAGAACTTGGCGAACCCCATATGCTCCATGGTGTTGGTAAACTTATTGAAAGTGATGAACTCCCCAAAGAAATTTGCTAGGGATTGTTATTAAGTGCTTGCAGCTAAATATTTTAAAGATCTATTTTCATCTTTAGAGGCTAAAGATGAAAAATTATCAAGTAATTGACATTGTTGAGGCTACACTTATAGAGGTTGATTTTACACATTTAAATAATCTTACAACTGATGAAGAAATTAAATAAGTTGGTTTCATGATGAAAACTAATGAAGTACTAGATCTTGATGGTTTTCCTATGGATTTTTATCAGAAATATTGAAATCTTGTTGGCAAGGATATACAAGATAGGGTACATGAATTTTTGGGGATTTGGACATCTACTTAAATATCTTAATTCTACATAGATTACTTTAGTTTTAATGTAGGAAAGTGCTCTATTAATCTTTGACTTTAGACTTGTAGGCTTGCGTAATGTTATTTATAACTTATTTTTAAAGTCTTCGTAGAAAGACAAAATTATTATGTTAGCTATAATTAGAGATTGCCAAGTAGGATTTGTGAAAGGAAAATAAATTATAGTATTCAAATTATTCTTGTCCATGAATTTTTTCATTCAACTTGAAAACAAAACAATTGAGAGCTTGAAGGTTCAAGCTGCTTGATCTAAATGTAGAGACCACCACTTGAAGTGATGGTAAGGTCATTGTTTGTCAAGTTGTAAGACTTGGGGTTGAGCTTGGGTGGAGCCACTTAGAAGAGCTTAGGCTGTTGCTCATCCATTGTTCTCCTAGAACTGTACATAGGTCGGATGAGGATTAAGCCTTTGAGTGATGATCCTTGATCCTAACTTGAAAATAAAACCAAGCTTATGGCTGTGTCTTATGGAGATTTTTGGATGTCATATTATATAAATTTGGATTTCTTGATCATTGGTGTTCAATACTTAAAAGAGTGTTATGCGATTACTTCATTTTCAATGTTGCTCACTGGGGAAGGTACAATGGGCTAAGACAAGGAGATCCTATATCTTATTTTCTTTTTATTATGGTGGTGCAAGCTTTTGGATGCTTGATTAAAGAGAAAGTTTAAAAAGGAGAGATTAAAGGAATCACAATAGCTTATGGTTTGCCTTATTTTACACGTGCAATTTATTAATGACACTTTTATCTTTCTAGAAGTTGAAAAAAGATATATTTGAAATGTTAAAGAGGTTTGGGTAATTTCCCCCAATTTTCAAAATTAAAAATTAATTTTGATAAAAACATTTCGTTCTTGTTTTTCAATGATTAGCAAGCAAATATTTTGAATGTTTTAAAATGTTTGGGCTAGTTGTCCAAGCAAATATTTAGGTATACCTTTATTTATGGGAAGAGATAAGTTAGAATTATAGGCTAGGATTTTTAATAGGATGGCTTAGAGATTAGCTAGTTGATGTGAAAAACTTCTTACTATGGTTGGAAGATTGTAATTAATTTGCAGTTGTCTTCAATTTGTACCACTATACTTAATACCATGTCTTTGGACTCCTAAAGAGGGAGTAAAGAGACTAGAGAAATTAGAATGTGATTTTCTTTAGTAGAGTGGTGTAGGCACACCTTTTTCAAGCCCCATTTCTATCCCCACAGGTGGTCATTTGCAGGTTTCAAGAAGCTAGAGAGATGTCTTGGAGGTCAGAGATATGTTTTGGCCGAGAGCTGGTGGTGCATAGGAGATGTCCCATTTGCAAGGGAGACATTTCTTATTGTAGTAGAGACATCTTTGGGGAGATGTCTCTTACTGTAGCAGAGATATCTTTGGGGGGACATCTTGGCCTCAGAGGAGATGTCCCACTTTGATAGGAGATGTCTTGCTTGATACAGAGATGTCTTGTTTGAAAGCTGGAAATGATAGTAAGATGTCTTGTTGAAGTTGTAGATGTCATGTATGGTCATAGTAAGTTCCAAGTTGGGAAATAACCGGAAAAGATGAGAGCAAGATGGAAATAGCTAGGAATCTCCAAGTTGAGCATGGGACAAGGTTTCCTAGGGTTATTGTCTTGAATCTAATAAATATTGTTGTGTGTTTCATATTTTGTGGCATGGAGAGTGGCATGAGAGCATAGGTGTGAGATTGCATGAGTATGTGTGCATCTCTATGGTCCATTGTGTGTGTTTGCTTTTGTGTCTGTTGTTTGATTGGATCTCAATCTTGCATTTGTGGGAGAGATCTCATTTGTTTGTGCCTTGCATTGAAGACAATTGTTGTGTGGTTGTAGAGCCTCATGCTATGCAATGTTGTTGTGTATGAGTGTGTTGTTGTGGGTTGTGGAACCACTGATTTGTAATCTTCTTTACATTAATTGAAGATAGCTAGTTTTTCTTGTTTTCTAGCAAATTAAATTATCTTCATAATATATGAATCCGGTGTCTGTTTGAAAGGCTAAAGCAAAATGGAGTGACCCTACTCCATAGAGGTCTTGAATAAGGTAAAAAAAGTCATCCATTGGATTAGGGTGTAGTTTTTCATCCATGGGAATGTGGTGGACTTGGACCTAAAAATTACATTATGTACATATGGTTCTTTTGGGAAAGTTAGATTGGAGAATCATGATTGAAGGTGTCATGTGGGTTAAAGTGATGCAAGCTAAATATTTGAACCACCTAGAAAATAGTCTCGAAGGACCACACATTATTGGTGCTTTTGCAATATGGGAAGGCCTCAAAAAAAGTGCATACATGAATGAAAAATCACTACATGAAATCTCAAGATGGTGAGGCTTGGTTATAAGAAAACAATCAGTCATGCAAAGTTACAAGGACTTATGATACTTTACACATAGGTCAAATAGATATAGAAACCATTTGTTAGAAGAAAGTGGGTCTAATTTCTAAAGTCTATTGTTTTTTTTTTTTTGAATTAGCATGAAAAGAAAAAAAATTAATTATTGATAATTTGTTTAAGTGTAGATGGATGATGATTAATAGATGTTTTTGTAAGAATGCTTGTGAAGATGGTAATAATTTTTTTAACCACCTTGCAATTGCTCCTAGTTTGAATAGAGTTTGGAAAGCTACAAATCAGCATTTTATTAGTGCAAAATCTTTTCAGGGTGTTGCAACAGCTTAGACTTAGATTGGTAGAACTCCATACATGAATAAAATTTGGAGTGCATTAATAGCACATTTGATCTTCTGAATTTGGAAGAAAGGAAATTAAAGAACTTTTGAAGAGATAAAAATCAATCTTGATATAGAGTATGGTGGCTAGTAGAAAAAACTGGAAAGGAAATGTGATATATGAAATGGGACTTGAATGCCCGAGTGTTTGAGTTTTTCATGATTATAATTTTTTATTTTTGAAGTTAGGATTAGATTATTTTATTTTTAAACATTTTGTTAGAAATCTGATCCTATCATATTGGTTGATTATTAAGGTCTCAAGACTAATCTGTTTGTACTGCAAATCTTATTTTATTAATAGTCTGTTTTTACTGGTTAAAAAGGTGTTATGTAAGAAATAATTTATGCTTTTATATTCTGTTTCTCTTTGTTTTTTATGTAGAACAAAGTTGACTTCGCCCCAGATTTTGAGAAGATTAGATTTGAGAAATCGAAATTCATACCTTTGGTAAGGGTTTTTGGTTGCTTGTTTGGCTTCGAAGGTAACTTTCTGCTGTTATACTTAATTATCTATTACATGTATCAATATTTACTTAGTTCCGACGCCTGCGGATTTCATTTTATTTTTATGTGTGATGTCTCTGTTCATAGGATTTGTACATTTAAACATATAGTTTGTATTTTCCCTTGAAATATTTTGATCTTTATTAATTTAAGAAGTATGCACGCCATCCTGTAGATTGTGGATTTTATGAATACTACATTTAAATTTAAATTATTGTCCTTTAATGTGAATAGGCAAATGTGAATGAGTCAAATTTTCATCAATTTTCATCAGTGACCGTTACTTGAGTATACTGGCTGAACACTGACGTTTTTAGAATCCAATGCACACGTTGATATCACATTTCGATAACATTTCTAGAGTGTCAAAATTTATTAAAACATAAACAAATTGCTAAATGAGCTCAAAATGATTACAATATATAATGAAACGTCTATGTTAGGATGGCTGCAGTTGTTTTTTTATTTAAAAAAATGTAATATCATCATCTTAACCTTGTCCTAACAAAATGGGGTCAGCCATATAAGTTCTCTTTCAACATTCGCGTCTATTAAGAATTAAATTGTTATCTATCTGCAAATTTTTTCATATCGTCTTTAATCATTTTTTCCCTTGTCTTTTTTAGTTTTCCTTTGAGCAGCTTTCCTGTAGTTGCAATGCGGTAAACTTTTTTTAGGGGCTTATTATCTGATCTTCTTTGGACATGATTAAAGCATCTAAGATGTCATTCTTATAGCTTATCTGCAATAAAAACAACTCCAACTCTTTCTCTAATATCTATATTATGCAAGTTATTTTTTTTTGTAATATTTTAACATCCAAGTATTCACATTTTTGCTACACTAATTTGTTGTTCATACCACTTTTTTTTTTTTTTAGCATGGTATAAAATAGTAGGCTTGAATTTTTTTAAACCAACATATAACATACAATTGAAATTTTGTGCTCATCATGATGTCTCCATTAAATTAACTTGGGCATATGGTAAAGGTACTTATGTCAGTTGAAAATGACTCTTTACAGCCAGTTATCTACCGTAAAAAAATTTTAAATTTCATTTTTGAAGCTCAAATTATGAAAATAAAACTGAATTGTTTTTTTTAAACATCTATTTGGAGATTATGAGACCTTTGGGCTCTATTGGACAGGATTCTGTTTCAGCCATTTGTTTGACACAATTCAAGTATATCTGAATGTAATCCTTTGAGATTGTGTATTATAGGGCACAAGTGACAAGTCTTACCAACAAGGTACATCTTGTTGACAAATAAATATTCTATATGTTGGTCCTTATTAGTATGTATGTTGCAATTATGTAAAATGTGTTATATGTAGGCACTGTAGGTTCTTATAATATAAACACATCTATCAATAAAATAGCCACTGGTAGTTTTCTTAGACATTATTTAGATTTTGGGCCATCCTTTCTTGGCCAGCAGTTTATACATGGATTAGTTGCAGATTTTACTTTGCCTCCTATTTGAGTAGATCTTGTGATATATTGGAGAAATTAACTACGTCTGCTAAATATTAACCAAGTTTTTTATGAGATCTGTTTCAAGAACAGCCAGTATCCAAAACTTATCTTGCTATTTTGAGAATAATATACCATACCAAAAGACGTTTTTTCCATATGCTGTTTCCTATGGTTTGCTTGTGCGCGCGCGTTTGCTTTTTCTTTTTCTGGGCTTCTACATTTAATGTGATTTTTTTCACTAATATGGCATTTTACCTGACATTTAAAATTCAGTCAAATCAAAAGATTGCGTATATTTCTATGATTTCAACGTTTATACCATAACGGTGAAAGCGATGCGTTCTGCAGGAATTCCAAGGTGGAGACAAATCTTCACATATTAGTAACGCTGCAAATGATAAAGTTCCTAATGTGAGTTCATTTACATTATCCTATAGTGTTTATTCGCTTTTTAGTTTTCATTGTTTCTTTATGATATCTTTTTTGTTAACTTTGCTGATTTATGGTTAAAAATAAAATTTTTTTCTTGCTGTTAATTTTATAATGAACCATGTACGTCTCCAAGGGATGTTGTCCTTTATCCTTTATCGCGTGGAAAGAAATTGAAAGCGCCATGGGAACCACGCCCACGTTCGAACCAGACTGCGCCGCCTTTCAGGAATTCGAGGAGCTCTGGCAATTGGTGGTTCAATGTGGATGGGCTGATCCGCTACAGCGACTGGTGGGGGACCCAGATCTGGCTGATGATGCTTTCTTCTCAAACTGGGTCAACGACTGTACCTTCTTCCGGGGGCAGGAGATCTGGGTCATGGAGGCAGCAATTGCCAGCTGTCTGGGGGCCCCCATCGCTGGGGAGACCATCTTACCCTGCACCCACGACCTCCAAGACGCGGAGCTGTTCTTTGATGGACCTATCCCCAGGACGAAGAGTAGGCAGGTGCCTAGATCTGCCCTCCCCCGCCTTTGGGCACGTGGGGTGGACCTGGTCGACAGGTTCTTTGTCCAGTTCGGCAACGGATCCAAGCTACAGGGCCTGCACTTCACCTTTCTCCGTTGCCTCAAAATGGGCTACCAGGTCAACCTCCCCCGCTATTTTAAGGAAGCCCTTTGCCTCAAGCGTCGAGGTCGTCACTCGGGAGTGATTCTA
>MNCI01027120.1:639573-650926 GCA_015680685.1 Gnetum montanum | reverse complement strand
GGGGGATCAGAGGCCTTATGCGATTTATGGGGCCGGCTGGCTCTGAAATTTGGTTCCGATATTTTTACTGTTGCATTGAAGCTCTTTGCTATCCATAGAGCTTCAGATTCTTTCGAGAGCCGGGTTTTCTCTCTGTGCACGAGTGCATGCTTTTTGGTGTTCTCATCATCAGATGTCTACTGAGTTGTGCAAATCAAAACCGTCTTACCTTATAGAATAGAGCGGATGCAGAACAGCAGGCTCTTTCTCTTTGGATCGGCAACGATCAGAATCTAGCGAACGCTCTGTCAACCTTCTCTCTCGACGCCACCAGAACCGGGGACACGGAGCACACAAGATAAACTTTGATTTAATTTGAATTTTTTTTCGTATTGTACTAAAAATTTGCACAAATATTTAATTTCGATTTTTAATTATTTTACTATATTTTCCAAGATATAATAGAACTTTCCTAAAATTAAGTTTAAGTTTTTTAATATTTTGCTTAAAAATATTATTATTATCGTTTTGTCACATAGCCCTTTCTAGCTGAGACTATTCCCGGGTTTCTGTACCTATACGGGAGGCGCCCTAGGCAATAGTCTCCTAAAACGAGTTTTCACAGGTGTTGGCGGCGTGTCCAAAATTTACGCATCAACAGTTTTTTGGTTCATTTTTAGAATCGCAAGGTCCTTGTTGTGACAAATGTTAAACCAGGAAAGCTTAGAGATGTGATGTCTTCTGGTCTTGTAAGTGTGATTTTTTCACCGACATCTTCATTACATGTTTAAGACAATTTTCTACTTTTATTCTTGTACTTTTCTGGTATAATGTGGATTACAATTTTGTCATGTGCATTTTCCACCTCAGGTGCTGTCTGCCTCCAATGAGGATCATACTGTGGTGGAGCCATTATTGCCACTTGAAGGAGCAAAAATTGGCGAGCAGGTGACATTCTCTGGGTAAGTTGATTGTTCTTTCTACTAATACTACCTGAAATTTTCTGCTTTATAGTTATTGGAAGTATCAAGATCTTAATACAGTTGTGGTTGTTGGATCCTTCTGATTATTTCAGTGTATTTTTCAGTTTCTAGATTTTTTTGCCAAGTGTTCTGATAAAAATGTGCTATATCCAAAAAATTTTATATCATCTTTTAAAGCAAAAATTAACTACAATCCCACAGATTTCAGAAGAAATTGCAATGCCTCGGTTATAATTCAAACTTGTGGCTTCCTTGTTGACAAACCAACACAATTACCACTAGCTATCTCAATAGTGTATCATCAATGAAATATTTGGCATTGACAACACCTACATGCACTTCAAGATGGTTTCTAATTTAGGTTTTACTATTACACAAATTTGATTGTAGCAATCTAAAATGGATACATCACCTAGTGCATGGCAATTATTACAAAATAACAATTATTATATATTGTTCATATGACCAAGTTCAGTGCTTCCATTAGTAGTTTCTTGAATTTTGAAGTTGACCAGAGATAATTTTATTTATTTTACTCCTAGAGGCCTTTGATATACTTGTAAAATTGTAGAACTGCATGTTTGGTTGCCAAGCAGAGTCGAAGATATAAGTTAGGATTTATGAGTTATGCTACTCTAGCTGTACCGTCAATGGTGATGGAGGAGATGGGATTAACAAAGGCCAAAAACATTTTTAGTTTTTAGACTTGAATTTTTTTTCTTATTATTGCAAAATATTGTTGATTCTTTATTTTTAAATTATTCTATCTGGTATGCCCATGATGTAGATACGAAGGAAAGCCGGAAGAAGTCCTTAATCCAAAAAAGAAGCAGCTAGAGAAAATTTCGGCGGTAAGAAATGTATTCTTTCTGTTAGCAGATCTGGCAGCAAAATATGAAATGAGATGAAAATAAAGAGCAGTTGAACGACAGGTAATTGCAGAAAAATCTTATTATCAACAACAGAAATAACAAGCTTCTCTCTTCATCACAAGGAGAGAACAAGAAGAAGCCTCTCTCTCATGCAATGGGAGAACTCTTAACTTTGACAATTTATGACGGATCCCAGGGCAGACTTAAATAGCCACACTCGGGTTACAAAATTGGAAACAGCAAAAATTAACTAAAATAGAACTTTTAGAAGTCTTATGTTATCTTGAAGGAAAATTAAAAAAACTATCGACAATAGAAACAGAAAGTGCAGGTCATGAATAAGCAACTGCTACTTCATTGCTGTAATCTACCGCTTCAGTTAGTTTTTTCCAACAATCNCACACTTCTATCTTCTACTACGTTACGAACAAAGTGAAATTGTACACCTATGTATTTAGTCCTTGAATGAAAAGCTGGATTCTTTGTAATATGTAAGATGCTTTGATTATCACAAAACAAAGGGATCTTCTCCTTTTTGTGTCCAAGCTCCTCTGACAACCTTTGAATCCAAATTGCTTCCTTGCAAGCTTGGGTAGCTGCGATGTATTTTGCTTCTGTTGTAGATAATGCGACTACTGTTTGCAATCTTGATACCCAGCTAATAGCTCCTCCTGCAAGTGTAAACACATAACTTGTAGTAGATTTTCTTTTATCTGGGTCACCTACAAAATCTGAATCCACATAACCTTTAATAGTAAATTCAGATCCTCCATAACATAATGCAACATCTAAGGTACCCTTAATGTATCTCAGGATTCTCTTAATAGTACTCCAATGCTCTCGTCCAGGGTTGGCCATGTACCGACTGACTGCTCCCACTGCTTGTGCAATGTCTGATCTTGTACAAATCATAGCAAACATTAGGCTTCTCATTGCTGATGCATATGGTACTCGAGACATCTCATTCCTCTCTACTTCAGTGCTAAGACACATCTCGGAGGATAATTTGAAATTAACAGGAAGTGGGTAGAAATTGGCTTACAATCTTGCATGTTGAAGCGGTGCAAGATCTTACCCAAGTAATTTTTCTGAGAAAGCCAAATCTTCTTGTTATTTCTGTCTCGGTGAATTTGCATCCCTAGAATCTTGTTTGCTGGTCCCAGGTCTTTCATATCAAATTCCCTAGCCAACTATGCCTTCAATTCTTGGATTTGCTCTTTGTTGGGACCTACAACCAACATGTCATCCACATACAATAGCAAAATGATGAAATCTTCATCAAACCTCTTGAAATACGTACAAGGGTCTGCATTGAGTCTATTGTACTCAAGGCTCATGATATATGAGTCAAACCTCTTGTACCAACACCTTGGCGCCTGTTTGAGACCGTACAGAGATTTGTTCAACCTGCAAACCAAGTTCCCTTTGCCTTCTTCTGCAAAACCTTCTGGTTGGAGCATATAAATCTCTTCTTCAAGATCTCCATGCAGAAAAGCAGTTTTCACATTTAGTTGTTCTAGATGTAGATCAAATGTAGCACACATTGCTAGGACTACTTTGACTGTTGTAAGTCTAACCATAGGAGAAAATATCTCGTTGAAGTCAATACCTTCTTTTTGAGCATATCCCTTTACCACCAATCTTGCACGATATCGCTCCACTTGGTCATTACTATCACGTTTGATCTTGTAGACCCATTTGTTTCCAATAGCCTTTCTTCCTTGTGGTAGTGCAACAAGATCCCATGTCTTGTTTTTGTGTAAAGCTTCAATCTCCTCTTGCATTGCTACCATCCACAAAGACACATCTGGACTTTTGAGAGCTTCATGTAAAGTTGAGGGCTCTCCATCCTCCGTTAAAAGGCAATATGCAACATTACTTTCAGTAACATAATCTGAGTGCCAAGTTGGTGATCTTTTTACCCGAGATGACTGACGAACTTCATTAGCTTCAAACTTGACTGGTCCTGTCTCTTCACACATTGATGTTGCTTCAAAAGGAACTGGATCTTCAACTTTTGTCTTATCTTCTACCTGAATTTTAGTAGTCTCTGAATTCTCCTTTGAAGTGCTAGCATCTCCCTTCTCTTGCATTTTATCTTCTACAAATATCACATCTCTGCTGATGACAACCTTGCGGGTAGTGGGATCCCACAGGCGATACCCCTTAACTCCATCAGCATACCCTAAGAAGATACATTTCCTGGACTTTGGGTCCAACTTTGATCTTTCTTGGTCACTATACATCACATACACAGAACTTCCAAATGTATGGAGATGAGAATAAACAGCTGGCTTACCAGTCCACATTTCTATTGGTGTTTTTAGATCAATCGCAGTTGATGGAGACCGATTGACTAAATAGCAGGCCGTATTAACTGCTTCTGCCCAAAAGGACTTGGTTAGATCTGCAGCCTTCAACATTGATCTTGTTTTTTCCAACAAGGTTCTATTCATCCGTTCTGCCACTCCATTTTGTTGAGGAGTGTGTGCCACTGTGAACTGCCTCTTAATGCCTTCTTGCTGACAAAATGCATTAAATTCATCAGTTTTATATTCTCCTCCATTATCTGTCCTTAGACACTTGATCCTTTGTTCGGACTCAAGTTCTACTTGCGCTTTAAAAACTTTGAAGACTGAAAAGACATCTGCCTTCCTTTTGATTGGATACACCCAACATCTCCTGGAGAAATCATCAATGAAAGATACAAAGTATCTTGCTCCTCCTAGGGAAGCCACTGGTGCTTGCCAAACATCAGAGTGCAGTAAGTCCAAGATGCCTCTACTCTTAGCAGTTGATGTGCTAAACTTTAATCTGTGTTGCTTACTAGTAACACAATGCTCACAAAATGGTAAACATACCGAGTTGAGCCCAGGAAGTAGTCTCTGTTTAGAGAGAATTTGCAAACCTTGTTCTGACATATGACCAAGCTTTCGATGCCACAACATTGTTGATTCTTCTTCCAAACTAGTTGATGCAACAGAAGACTCTCCCACTTGATGTGTGTTCCCCATAAGCATGTACAGATTTGCAGCAACCTTTTCTGCCTTCATTACCACAAGCGCACCTTTGGTAATCTTCAGGATGCCATTCTCTATACGAGTTTTGCACCCAACATCATCTAGTTGTCCTAAAGACAGTAGATTTTTCTTCAGGCCCTCCACATGTCGTACCTCTTGTATTGTGCGAATAGTGCCATCATACATCTTTATCTTGACAGTACCAATACCAGCGATTTTCAAAGCATGATCATTTCCCATGTACACAGATCCTTCTGAGATTGGTTTGTAGTGATAAAACCATTTTCTCCGAGAGGTCATGTGCCATGTTGCTCCTGAATCCAAGATCCAAGCATCAATGAGCTTCTGTTTGCCTTCAGCAATAGTTGCCTCACTGTATAGAACATCACCGTCATATGAGGTACTTGCCACATTCCCTTGAGGATTCTTTTTATTACTCTTCTTGTTCCAACACTCCTTCTTTAGGTGTCCTATCTTGCCAGAGTTGTAGCAAGTGATGATTCTCTTTCTACTTCTTGACTTGGATCTACCATGAATTTGGTTCCATTTGGAATTACGTTCCATGGATCTCCCTCTCATCATTGTTAAGGCCTCCACCTTGTTTGCCAACCTATCTTCCTTATTCTTGCATTGACTTTCTCCTTCAAGAACTGCAGCTGCAACCTCGTCAAAGACAAGATCATCCATAAGGACATTGTTGGTCAAGTTGATGATGAGTTGATCATATGAATCAGGTAGACTTTGAAGTAGAATTTCTGCACGTTCACCTGCATTTACTTTATAGCCCAACGATGTGAGTTGAGCAAATAAAGTATTTAGGGTGTTGATATGGTCAGTTACCGATGAGGTTTTTGCCATACGAAGAGTGTAAAGTTTTCTCTTCAAGAAGATTTTGTTGTGGAGTGATTTAGCCTCGTATAGCTTGGTTAGAGTGTCCCATATTTCCTTTGCCGTCTTCTTTTTTGCAATACTCCATCTGCCAATGCTAAGTGTAAATTAGCAATAGCATTTCCATCCATTTCATTCCACTTGTCGTCATCCGTGACCTCTCGCGGCCTTGCTCCAATCGTTGCCAGGCAATTATCTTTACGCAGAATTGCCTGTATCTTTATTTTCCACAATGTGAAGTTGCTTCCATTGAACTTCTCTATTTCGTATTTGCCAGCCATTTTGTAAAATTCGTATGCACGATCTGCAACACTTCCACGGATTATGAACCGGGATGCTTCGATACCACTATTAGCAGATCTGGTAGCAAAATATGAAATGAGATGAAAATAAAGAGCAGTTGAACGACAGGTAATTGCAGAAAAATCTTATTATCAACAACAGAAATAACAAGCTTCTCTCTTCATCACAAGGAGAGAATAAGAACAAGCCTCTCTCTCATGCAATGAGAGAACTCTTAACTCTGACAATTTATGATGGATCCCAGGGCAGACTTAAATAGCCACACCCGGGTTACAAAATTGGAAACAGCAAAAATTAACTAAAATAGAACTTTTAGAAGTCTTATGTTATCTTGAAGGAAAATTAAAAAAACTATCGACAATAGAAATGGAAAGTGCAGGTCATGAATAAGCAACTGCTACTTCATTGCTGTAATCTACCGCTTCAGTTAGTTTTTTCCAACACTTTCTTCCTCTTATTTTCAAATTTTTATAACCTTTTTTTCAACGAAATTCAAAGTGGTTTATATTAACAATAGCTAATACAAAATTGGGCCTCTACGACCAGCCTGGCGATTCAACACCCAGTAAATGCAACTAAAACATCACCAGCGAGATATGAAATTAACCACCGTGTCTGCAAGGCACTCCTTTAGCCAGCGTGCATACAGAACTAGAGGAACGCATACAAAAATAAATTTCTATAACTTTAGTGTTATTGATTGCAGAATCGAATAAACTTGAGACCATATGCAGCCCCATGGCGTATAAGAATTGCAGATTTTTCATTACCCGATACTTAATGACATGGAGTTGTCAATTAATATATGTCAAGTTGTATTAGAAAAATCATCGCAGAAATCGCGGGATAACAATTCATAAATATTCATCAACTCACTATAGACGTGATATCACCGGGGCCTGGAATGCGGTTGCTGTTGAGAATTTTATCCGTTGTGTCAGTGGTCAGCCACTGTAAAAGCCCTAACCTGATGCTATAGTTTTATGCCGACCATGTTTATTTTTATCAATTGAAAGTTGGCCACCTGTTCTTGTTACCGTCGCTTTTAATTTTCCAGAATTTCGACACAGACGCAGATGAGTAGCAATGTACAAAGGAGTGCCATTTATGACTTCTGCAGGACCCTGTCGGGCATCTCTTCCTAATGCGTCAATTAGGTAGCCATTGCCAGGAGATTTTGATAGCATGTTTCAAATTTCTACGAATGTATGCTGTGTAACATATAATGCCGAATTTTGTTAATTTCTGTCTCACCTATAAACTACGTTGCATACAGGGTTGGAATTTAACTCCTATTTTAAGCGTTTTTTTATATGGTCTTGGCATAAAATACTTTAATTTTTCAAGGTAATGCAACATAAATACTTTAATTTTTAGCCAAGCTTGTTGGGACAAGGCTGATAATGATGATGACGGTGTGTTATAAATAGTTAAAAAGGTATGTCACTTTGAGGCTTTGAAATGTAAAAATGTTATTCTTTATCTAAACAAATAAAGATGGTATACTTGTAACGTGGATAGGAAAATAAGTATTTAGAAGTTTTAGTCTTGGCTATGATGAGTAGATTCGTTGTTTTTCAATGGATCTGATGTTTCTTTAGCAAATCTAATTTTTTTTAGATTCAATATTTCGCTAGCAAATCTATTTGGAATTACATTCACTATCACCAAAGTCAATAGGTGATTCTTCAAGTGGATCCATTGGTTCTTTGCCATTCCACAAATTACTTGATGATTTAAATGAATTTATAACTCAAGAAATTTTTAGAAGGTATGTTTTCGTGCAAATTTTGGTTTATTGACCTCATTCCTCAAGTTTTTCGAGTCTTTTAAATTTAGTTTGGAAAAATTAAGGATTGGATAAAGTCCCATGTATGCTACTTGTCAAACTCAAATTTTTTGGGTGGAATTTGTCGATTTGGTGATGGTTTTAAGGTTTTTGATATTGATGTTTTCAATCATTGTCTTGCTTTATTAATTATTCAAAATGGACTTTCTTTTAATCTAACATTTACTAAATTTTTTATTTTGTTGGATTGTTGAATCTTCTATTGATTTTTGAAAAAGGTGAAAGGGATATTATTTTGTAAATTGGACCAATCAAGCAATTTGAAATTCTAGCTACATATAGTGGTTTTTGTAAAATTTAATATATGATTGAGGTGGATCTTGGTTTGGTTAAGTGAAATTTTCTTGTGTTTTGGCGGTGAAATTGATTATATATAAAATGTTGTTTATTACGATCTTCTAAAATCATGTCATTATTGTCATTAAGAGAACAATATGTTTGATTCATATTAGTTTATGTTGTGAAAAAAAGGCTATATAAGCATGTTAGCATCAAGCTACTAAAAACATTGTTAAGGTTTCTTCTACAAATGTTGTAGATCTTGCTAATGTTTTTTCTACGAATGCTATAGCAATGATATCTTTTTCTAATGTTTCAAGAGTTAGTCCACCATTTTTCTTTCACTGTTATTCAACAAAATGTACTTACGAGAAAGGCTTCTAATAATCAATTTTAACGAATTTTTTAATGACCAAGGGGAAATAAATATTTGTTTCTAAGGTCTCATAGGAATTTCTTGTGATTTAAATGGTTTCCAAATAATTCTTCATAATAAAATGAAGTCTATCTTTTAGCGGTTATATGTCAAATCTTCAGAATGGTTAGCATGTTTGATATATTGTAATTACTACTAATGAATTTGCAGCTATTGGTTAATATATAGAGATAATATCTTTTAATAATGCTGATTCTATTGATAAGATGGAAGCCTTTTCCCCCTCTACCCAATGTTAATCTTTTCATGGAATGTACGATTTTCTATCTCACAGGGGAGGTTTTGAGATTTAGTTGTAAGGATGAAAACTTGAAAAGGCATTTCCAAATCTATTAAGCCTTTTTGTTTTGTTGATTTCGAGTCAGTGTAGTCTACAAAAATAGTTAAAGTTTGCAAGATTTTTCTGAGAGTTGACAACAGCTGCAAAATTTTTTAAGTGTCTTGACATTGCTCTCCCTTCTAGGACTACTCTCCAGAGTGTAGTCAGCATAGAAATGACCAATTTTGTAAATTCTCCTAAGTGTCAAGTTAGAAGCTACAGAGCTGGGTTGGCATGGAAGGAACAATTTGGCAAATTTTTTACCTTTTGAGCCTACGCTCCCTACTACGCTCCAAAGCGTAGCCTATATGAAGACATCAATTTTTGCTAAATTTTTCTGAGTGTCAGGGCTCCCTACTACGCTCCAAAGCATAGCCTATATGAAGACATCAATTTTTGCTAAATTTTTCTAAGTGTCAGGGCTATGCTCTCATTACCAAGACTATGCTCTAGAGCATAGTCAGTGTAGTTTGCATTGAACCACATTTTTTGCAAAATTTGTCTAATTGTTGGACTATGCTTTAGAGTGTAGTCAGCATAGTCATGCAAAATTGCCTCCAAAAGCCTCCCAAACTTAGCACTTGCCATCATCTTAGCTTCAACATTCCTTCGGCAAGCAAGATCAGCAATGTGCATTTCTTTTGCACCCCACATTTGCCCCCAAATTGTATTTACGCTCGATACCACTCGAGAGAGTGGATAGCATAGTCTCCAAAATTGCAATGTTTTGCATTGTTTTTAGGTACTTTGTGGTCTATTCGGCACTTGCATATGTAGTCTTGGTAGCATAGTCAAAGTTTGGCAGTCTCATAGGGTCCACTGGATCACATCAGTAAAACACCATTTGCTTCGGTAGGTGCATAGTTGGGGCTAGCATAGTCCCAACAACCCCTTTGCCATGTGGCATCCAATTTGTGATTCACGCTAACCCTAACCCTATAAATACCCCGGTGCTCTACATTTTAAGAGTTGGCAATTCTTGCATTTGGTTGGCAAATTTGAGCATTGGCATTCTTAGCACTCTTGCATCCTAGCACACTTGGCATTTTGGCAAACTTTGGGATAGCACTTGGCGCTTTTGCACACCATCACAGCATCATTGCATATCGTAGACCATCGCAACCCATAGGATATAACAGTAGCCAACTCGGCAGGCCCATAATTCATGGTGTACGTCAGTTTTTGTAGCCTAGACACCCTGAGATTGTGACTACGCTGTCTACTATGCTTGTTTTTATACTGTGTACCTCCTCACCTTTTCTTTGTAGTTAACTACGCTCCCCCCTTTTGGGGTGTTTCCTATTTCTCTCTCACTTACATTCTATGCATTTCTAGCATCTTTCCCTCGCATTCTAACATTCCATTGGCATTTTTTTGCTATTTTTTGCACGTATTCACACATTTGCACCCTCATTTTGCACTAAAAACTTTGACTACGCTCGCCTTCGTAGGCATTGTGGACGTTGCAAACATCGTGCAAACCCCTCGCATTTATTTTTTCATAACACCCTGTAAGTCCTAGTTTGATCGACAAGACTGTTTTGGGCACCCCATCTCCACCTCCAGTAGGCCCTTGCATGAAAGTGGGGTCAAAGCTGTACAACTGTGAACCTCTCGGTATACCATTCTAACCTTCGATGTTTTCAATCGCTACAATATTTTCATTTAGTACCGACCTTCTTTAATTCAACTTTTTATTTGATCATCAGAAATGGAGTGTTGATGATAAGATAATCTTCTATAAGGAACATATATTTCAAGTTCTCTAAAAGTTGCTTAAGTTCTAGTGATGGTGTAAGGATAATTTGGATAATATTAAGTGTTTTCTAAAATTTAGGATTGTACTTAAGTACTAATGTAACACTTTTGATCCTAGGATTTTAATATTTTACTTTGAGGTATATTTTAAGAATATAAGATCAAAGATTTCATTGTTGATGGATCTTACTACTTCATTTTATTAAAGAAAATCCCCCAAGATCTCCATAGTAGCTGATGAGATGCGATATCGCGGCCCTCGCGATATCGCATCCCCTGCGATATCGCGTCGTCCCCTACGATGTCGCATACGCGATATCGTGGTCCGCCGCCAAATCTATAAATAAGAGGCGGCACTCCCCTCATTTCACATCCTAGGCATAAATTAGCGAAGCTCTGGCGGATTGATCACCCCAGAGATAGAATATTTTCCATGTGCCCGCAGTAGGAGTCCCCCAAGTGAACGGTTCTTTATTCGAGCAGCTTTGTACCTGAACGCAAGTTGTGTATGGCAATAAAGACGAGCTTTGTGGATAAACCTTGCAGTGCATGGATAGGTTTATTTAATGTTATTTATTGCTTTCCTAGTAACGCGGCATGAGTACGACTTGGTTACGAGCGTTGACGAACGTGTACGGCTAGCCAAGGAATCTGCTATTCATCGCGA